>JAJOOR010022475.1:0-31041 GCA_036250505.1 Solanum acaule | reverse complement strand
AGCATGAATAACCAAGAGGCAAAGGTATATTGTTCAAAAAATATGCGGAACTAATTTCATATATTCCTGAATATCATATATGTGATTGAATAAATTTATGTTAGTTATTATGTATTAGAATTATTTGAATCATGATTTCTAGTTTATTCCAAAATGGTCGCTACAGGTATTGGTATTAGTGCCTAGGTTTGTGGTTCTATGACTTTTGTTTTGAATTACTTGAATACTTGTTCACTTTTGAAAAGGTTCTATTTAGATTATTTGTTCACTTGCATGGTTTATAATATTTTTTTATCACATTTAGAGAGCATATGTATCAAGTAAATGTCTATAATGCAATGTGATCATCCCTTTCGAAGGAATTAAGTTATGGCCTCTTCATCTGACAGACCTACAGAAGCTGCTCATGATGGTTCGGGTACCTCTCTTTCCTAACCTCATGCACTGGAAGGGGTTGGAGAACATTTCGCGAATCAATATGTTCCCCACACTACTGGGTCTGAAGGGGGAAACAAACAGGGTGTAAGATCTGGTTTACATCCTCACATGAGTCATGGTACTCAAGCCAAGAATCCTCCTTTTCAACAAATGGCTGAATTATTCCACCACATGGCTAAATTGATGCATGATCCCAATGGGATTAACTTTGAGAAAATAAGGAAAATGGGTGGAGTGGAGTTTGAAGGCACTGTTGATCCCACTGATACTGAACAATGGTTAGAGCACTTGGATACGGGTGTTTGAGTAGTTGGAGGTTCAAATGTTGCAAAATTTAAGTATGCTATTTCACTTTTGCAAAAGGATGCTTATGCCAAGGTAAAACCTCCAGTTATTATTTGGGATGATTTTCTTAAGGAATTTTGTATGATGTATGTCCCACATTCTTATTGTGATGCAAAGAAAAAGGAGTTTTTGAATTTAAGGCAATGAGTCATGTCTATTGCTGAGTACCAGCAGAAGTTTCTAAGGCTCTCTCGTTATTCTGGAGGTATTAGTAAAGAGGAAAAAGACAAATGCAGGAAATTTGAAGACGGTTTAAATGATTCCATTACGAAGAATGTGGCGATCCTGCAACAGGAGAACTTCTGCTGCTCTTACTTGAGAACAACTTGATAAAGAAGAAGCTATTAAAAATGAAAACAAATTCCGTAAGCCTAGACCATATTTTGGGGAGGTCCATCAAAAAGAGAAAGGTTTGATGATTCTAAAGCTGGTAGTGATAACACGCCACCTCAACAAAAGCAAAATAAAATAGATTTTTCTACAGCTAGCACTCCAAATTATGGCCAAGGCAAGCCTCACATTCCCACTTGTCTACAATGTAGAAAGAATCATTATGGTACTTGCACAGTGCTTCTGGTGCATGTTTCAATTGTGGGAGCTTTGATCATAAAGTGAAGGATTGTCCTAATCGTAATAATGCTCCTTCCTTGAAAACTGAAGGCTCAGTTCATAAGGCTTCTTTTAATCTTCCTCAAACTAATAGAGGTGCAAGACCTAAAAACTCCCAAGCAGCGGGTGTAAGTGGAGCTAATAAAGCTACTGGACCAAGGGCTACTACACGCGCTTATGCTATGATGCAGAGGGATGATCAAGATGGAAAAGACATGGTTGTCGAAAAAAAAAATCACTTATTTGGCTTTTGTGTGTTTACATTGTTTGATCCATGTTCTACACATTCCTATATTTTTTCATCACTTGATCTTCTTTAAAACGTGAAATCGTTGAGACTTAATTATAATGTGCAGGTTGAAAATCCTTTGGGTTATCAAGTTGTGTATAATCAAATTTACCAATATTGTCCCTTTATGATTCAAAACCTAGTCTTCCCTACTGATTTGATTGAAATGCCCTACAAGGATTTTAATGTTATTATCGAGATGGATTGGTTTTATAAATATCATGCAGTGGTAGATTGTTGGTCAAAGCATGTGACTTTTAAAGATCCTACATTTTTACACATCATTGTACAAGGTGAAAGATCATTGACATCTAGTATCATTTTTGCGTCCTTGGCAAGAAAGTTGATTCATCAAGGTTGTGGGGCTTACCTTGCTCACATAGTTAATAGGCAGGTTGAGAGTCCTTGTATCAAGGACATACCTTTTGTATGTGATTTCCCAGAAGTGTTCCCAGAAAATCTTCCTGGGTTGCCCTCGGAAACAGAGGTTGAATTTCCAATCGAGCTTATTCTTGAATCTACCCATATTTCTGTCACTCCTTGTAGAATGGCTCTAGCAGAGTTAAGAAAATTAAAAGCTCAATTGCAAGAACTTCTTGAGAAATGTTGTATTGACTATAGGCAATTGAACAAAATAACAATCAAGAATAAATATCCACTACCAAGGATCGATGATTTGTTTAACCAACTGAAAGTGCTAAAGTATTCTCAAAGATTGATTTAAGGTCTGGATATCACCAACTGAGTGTTAGAGAGAAAGATATCCCAAAACCTACTTTTAGAACTCGGTATGATCATTATGATATTTTGGTGACGTCACTCAAATTGGCGGATGCCGCTGCGATATTCATGTATCTAACGAATCGAGTATTCAAGCCTTATTTTGATTAGTTTGTGGTTGTCTTTATAGATGATATTTTAATTTTTTTCCAGAAGTAGTGAAGACCATGAAAATGACCTTCCGATTATTTTGCAAATTTTTAAGGAGAAAGAACTTTATGCTAAACTTTTCAAGTGTGAATTTTGGCTTGATGAAGTGGCTTTTCTTGGACATGTTGTATCAACTGAAGGCGTGAAGGTGGATCATAGAATGATATGAGCAGTTGTTGAATGGTGACCTCCCAAAAGTCCAACTGAGGTAAGAAGTTTCTTGGGCTTAGCAGGATATTATAAAAGATTTGTCAAAGGCTTTTCCATTATCGCCTCCCCTTTGAATAAGCTCTTAAAGAATGAAGTAAAGTTTATTTGGGATGACAAGAGAGCTTTGAAACTCTCGAATCCTTGTTGACTTAAGCGCTTACACTTCCTCTACCAATTAAAGAGAAGGAGTATGTAGCATACAGTGATGCTTCTCACAATGGTCTAGGATGCGTTTTGATGCAAGAAGCGAAGGTTATTTCTTATGCCTCTCAGAAATTAAAACTGCATGAATTGAATTGTCCTACTCATAACTTTGAACTTGTTGCTATAGTGTTTGCTTTAAAAATATGGCGACATTATTCGTATGGAGAGAAATGTCATGTATTTACTAATCACGCGAGCTTAAATTATGTGGGTACTCAGAAGGAGCTAAACCTAAGACAACGTAGATGGCTTGAACTCATCAAGGATTATGACTGCACGATTGATTATCATCCAGGTAAAGCTAATGTGGTTGCAGATGCCTTAATTCAAAAATCCTTCGCAAGCATTTCTTTGAGTCATTTGCCCTTGTTCCTTGAGTTAAGAGCCATGAATGTTTTTTTACACTTGATACAAATGATTTAGTTATTGCTAGTTTGCAAGTAAAGCCAATATTACTTCAACATGTGAAAGAAGCATAAAAGTTAGATGAGAAACTTGTAAAATTCACCAGAGAAGTTCAAAATGGGGAAATGCTTGATTTTACATTAACAGAAGGATGATGTCTTATTTTATCATAATAGGTTATGTGTCCCTAATGGTGACAAATTGAGGATAGAAATATCGAATGAAGAACATACTTCACTATATGCAATGTGAGACATTGCAGAGTTCATTTCAAAATGTTTGGTTTGTCAACAAGTAAATGCAGAACATCAGGTACAAGTTGGTCTACTATAGCCCTTGTTGATGCCGAAATGGAAATGGGGGAGAATAACTGTGGACTTTGTTTTTGGACTTCCTCGCACTCAGAGAAATCACGATGTGATATAAGTGATTGTGGACAGGATAACCAAGAGTGCTCACTTCTTAGCAATCAGGATGGATTACTCACTTGAGCGTTAAGCTGAATTGTACATTAATGAGATTGTTAGACTACATGGGATCCCTGTGTCTATTGTATCTAACCGAGACTCAAGTTTTACATCTAGATTTTGGGGTAGCTTTCAAGAAGCCTTGGGTAGTAAGTTAAAAGTTAGCACTTCGTCCCATCCTCGAATAGACGGTCAGTAGGAAAGAGTGATACAATTTTTTGAGGATATGCTTCGAACTTGCATTATGGAGTTTGAAGGTAGTTGGGACAAACACTTGACCTTCATAGAATTTGCTTACAATAATAGTTAACAATAGAGTATTGGAATGCCTCCCTATGAAGCCTTGTACGGAAGAAAGTGTCGGACCCCTCTTTGTTGGAGTGAAGTTGGTGAAAGAAAGATTATTAGTCCTGAAAATGTGCAACAAATAGAGGACAAGGTAATAATTATCAAGGATCATCTAAATATTTCTTTGAATAGACAAAAGTCGTACGCTGATCTTAAAAGGCGTGATATGGAATATCAAGTTGGACATAAAGTATTCTTAAAGGTGTCTCCATGGAAAAAAATTATGAGATTTGGCCAAAAAGGAAAACTTACTCCCCGATTTATTGGACCTTATGAGATACTTGAAAAGGTTGGACTAGTTACACATAAATTAGTTTGCCACCTGATTTATACAAGACCCACATTGTCTTCCATGTTTCTATGCTCAGAAGATATCATTCTGATCCATCTTATGTTCTTCCAAGTGAATCTATTAAGGTTAATCCTGACTTGACATATAATGAAGAACCTATCCTATTTCAAGCTCGAGAAGTAAAGCAACTTAGAAACGAGAGATTCCTCTTAGTAAAGATACTTTGGAGGAACCTTTATGGAAAGCAAGCTACCTGGGAGAGAGAAGAAGACATGAGGACCCAATATCCACATTTGTTTTAGGACTAGTGTAAAGTAAATTTCAAGACAAAAATTCTTTAAGAGGGAGAGACTTGTAACACCCCCTACTTACTAAAACAAAGATTCGCATGCCGATACACCATTCCTTAATTACTTTAATTAATATGTTTTATTCTCTTTTTAGGAACTTGAAATTTTACGATATTTTGCAAACTTGCTTATCATAAATTGTGATCGTAATTTAAGGGATTGTATTGGGGTATTTACGTAATATTCTAATTAGAATTATCTATAACTTAAAATGGAGGTGAGGGATATACATATAAGTATATGTCTATGCATTTTGGGCAGCACACTTTTTGTTTGTGCTGCCCCTTTTAGTGACTGTTGTGTAAGTGATAAACATCACATTGTTTTACTATATTTTCACACCTCATCTACTGAAATTCATTTCCCGTGAAGTCTAAGAACCTTAGAACATTATCTAACTAGTTTTTCTTCAAAATTACAAGAGAAAAACTTGGTCCTTTTAGCTGGAAGTCGAGACACATCCTACCTTATTGTTGTATATACTTGTGAACAAGTTGAGGACCTTGATACGTTGTTAGTCTACGGTTTGAATTCTTGAAGTTGTGTTGTACTTTTTTTATGCTAAAGCACTGAGGTTTTTGTATAAACTTGTACTTGTCTCTTTTTACCTGCTAGTATATCTGAAAGTTTATCTTGGTACCTTGGTTACCTCTTATCACTTTGCATTGTCGTGTTGATATCCTTTAAGACATTAAAGACACTTGTGTGACTCGCCCACTTGTACGGATTGTTTGATCACCTGGCACGATTGTTGGGACCTTGTCCTTTTTGTTGTTGTGACTTTGTCACTATTGGTATGCCTGTTGACTCAGATCATTTGCCATCTTGACTCTAGATATTAATTTCATCTTAAGTATGGAAGTTGTCCATTTTATGTATGAACTGGAAAGCCATTTTTAATATGGTTCCTGGCTCTCTTGATTATTTTGTTTTGACCCTTCTTAATGCAGGGCGTCGGTCATTCTTGATACCTGCTTATGCTTGGTGTGAAGACATGATGTATATATTGGGCGAGCCTTGTTATTGAATCTCTTGGAAAATGGTGCTATCAGAGTTCTTGACATTTGAATCTTTAAATATCGAACTTGACACTCTTTATATATTGTTTACTTGATTTATTTATTATGTTTCAATTGTGCTGCCCATGACTTGAGAAAGGTAGCTTGGTGAATCTGAGGGCTCCGAACCTATAGATTTTACACCACTAAGCTATGTGCTTAGTAATAGTTGTTTCTATCGTAGGAAATGTTAGAGAGGATGCATGCGGTTGGCCATTGGAGATTGAGATTTTGAGAGCCTTAAGGAAGATCACATTTGCATATAGGCATCTATATTTTGTATAAACCTTGGGACTTGTACATGATCTATGTGTTGTACATTTACATGATCTTTTGAAAGCTAATTTGACCATGTCACCACGGGTTTTAATATAAGTATGGCTATATGTTTTGTCCTTTTTGGGGTGTGTAAACCCAAATCTTGTAATATACTAAATTTACTATTTGTTTGAATGTTTGTGTGAAGCATGAACCGGCTAATTTTGGTACTCAGAAGTTGGTAATATTCTTTTTCTATCACGTTTAAGTGTGAGGATAATATATGCATTAAAATCTCGTAAGTTATTTGCTTAGATTATTTTGGAAGGGTTCTTCGGCCACAAGTTAAAATTATGCGCAATATCAATTTGACCTCAAAATAATGTGTAAATGGACAGGCTTCAGTTCTTTAACGATTTTTTTATGAACTTAATTCCTCTACTAGATTATAATCAATATGTCCTTTGTTAATCTCTTTTAAATGTCACAAGTATTAAATTAGATTTATTCTTTAAGTGATATTATCCTTCCAAAATGGTCGCTACAATTACACCCTTCATGGGTGAGATTTTCAAGTAAACCCAATAGTTAACATCAAACTCTAGATCCCTTCTCCTCACATATGTATACGACTTTTGTCGACTATGTGTCGTTCACAACCTCTCTCTAATGAGTCAGACTTTCTCAATAGCCTCATGAACTAGCTCAAGGCCTATTAGGGCAGCTTCACCCACCTCAAACCAACCTATGGGCGATCTACACCTCCTACCATATAAGGCCTCAAATGGAGCCCTATTAATACTCGAGTGATAACTGTTATTGTAAGAAAATTCAATCAATGGAAAATTGTCATCCCAATTGCCCTTAAAATCGATTACACAAGCCCTTAACATATCTTCCAAAGTTTGGATAGTATGCTCCGCTTGCCCATCAGTTTGGGGATGAAAAGTTGTGTTAAGACTAACCTTAGTGTCAAGCCCTTTTTGGAATGACTTCCAAAACAGAGAAGTGAATTGGGTACCATGATCGGAAATAATGGATAAAGGCACTCCATGTATCCATACCATTTCTCTTAAGTACATCTTGGCATAGTGCTCCGCCGAATAAGAAACTGTGACGAGAAGGAAATGAGCAGATTTTGTCATCCGATCTACTATAACCCAAATAGAGTCATGTTGTCGCCGGGTGCAAGGCAAACCAACAATAAAGTCCATATTCAATTCCTCCAACTTCCAAGTAGGGATACTAATATCTTGGGATAAACCACCCGGTTTTTTTATGCTCAACCTTCACTTTTTGGCAATTTGGATATTTAGCCGCAAATCCCACAATATCTTTCTTCATCTCGTTCCACCAAGAGACTTCATGTAGGTCACGATACATCTTGGTGGCTCTCGAGTGAATCGAATACCGCGAACTATGAGCTTTTGTCAAAAAAATATTCCCTCAAGTTATCCACATTTGGAACACATAAATGACCTTGGTATCTAAGTACACCATCTCCCCCTTAGGAGAAAGCCTCAACGAATTTCTTAAGTACCGCTTCTTTAAATTCTGCCAAAATTGGATCAAGAATTTGTCTGGCTTTCACATCCGCCACAAAAGACGATTCGAAACCATTGTGAACCATAACACCACCTTTGGTGGATTCCGCTAGTTGAACACCTAATCGAGCCAATCTGTGAACATCTCGAACCAACTCTTTCTTTTCTTCTTCAATATGAGCAACACAACCCATACATGCACGACTAAGATCATCCGCTACCACATTAGCTTTATTGAGGTGATAAATATTGCTCATTTCGTAATATTTTAATACCTCAAGCCACCTGCTTTTGGGAAGATTCAAATATTTTTTATTAAACAAATATTGCAAACTCTTGTGGTCGGTAAACATATCCACACGAACTCCGTACAAATAGTGTCTCCAAATCTTTAAGGAAAATAGTACTGCCGCTAACTCAAGGTCGTGAGTAGGATAACTCTTCTCATGGATTTTAAGTTTCCTTGAGGCTTAGGCAATAACTTTTCCATTTTGCATTAGCACACACCTTAGCCCAATTCTCGAGGCATCACAATAAACAACAAAACCAACGGTTCCATCCGGTAAGCTCAACACTTGAGCGGAAGTAAGTCTATCTTTCAATTCTTGAAAACTCTTCTCACACGCTTCCAACCATATGAACTTAGCTTTCTTCTGAGTCAAATCCGTCATAGGAGATGCAATTGAAGAAAGTCCCTAAACAAATCTTCTATAATAACCGGCTAAACCCAAGAAACTTCTAATATCCGAAGGAGTTATAGGTCTAGGCCAACTCTTGACCACATCTGTCTTCTTAGGATCTAACTCAATACCCTTCCTTGAGACAGTATGACCAAGGAAAGCTACAAACCTTAACAAAAATTCACATTTGCTAAATTTTCCGAAAAGTTTTTAGTCCCTAAGGATTTGCAATACAATCCTCAAATGATCGATATGCTCATTCTCACTCCTTGAATAGATGAAAATATCATCGATGAACACAATCACAAACATGTCAATGTATTGTCTACTTGAGAGTAGGGGTTTCAAAATCTACATCCCTCACCCTAACAAGATGGTAAACTCAACACTTAGAAATCATCTTTCTAACTTTAAGATAAGAAACAAACTCACCCTTAGGCATAGAATTTCCCCCTTCAACCCTAGGATAGGCTCATTTAGAAACTGAAACTTGACTACACGAGTACTACAATCAATAGAAGCATAACAAGAGTGCAGCCAATCCATACCCAAGATAACATCAAAGTTTAACATATCAAGCTCTACCAAGTCAACAAGAGTAACTCTATGGGACAAGGAAGCCAGACACTTTCTATAGTCCCTCTTAGCCACCACAGAATCACCCGACAGAAAAAGAGATAGAAAAAGGTTCTAAAAACACATCTGGGAGCACATCAAACCTCATAGCCACATATGGAATCACAAAAGACAAGGTAGCATCGGGATCAAGTAAAGCATTAACATAAAGTTGGAAAACTTCGAACATACCGTTAACCACATCCAAAGAACTCTCTTGTTCACCTCGGTTTTGGAGTGCATATAAGCGGTTTTTCTTAGGGGCATTGGAACACGAACCACTAGGAGTATCTTGCTTGACCTCTCTTCCTTTAGCCGTATGCATTTGGAAATCTCTCATTTTGTGACCACTTTTACCACAACCATCCGTTCCGGCTAGACACCTGCCATCGTGCCTCATTTCACACTTAGTACAATTAGACCTAGGCAATGAAGATCTACTACCATTACCTCCTTGAGGCATAGGGTTAGACACCCTATCTTGGTTGATCTTTGGAGGAGCATTGGAGGAACCTTGACCGAAATACCTTTTTTAAAATCTTGAAAGACCTTGTCCATTGGACCTTGTGTGTGAAAAGTTATTATCACCGGTATTAGCCCTTTTTACCTATCTATACTTTTCCTAGAGTTTCTCCTCCTCAATTTGTTGTGCATGCACCATGAGACGAGAGATGTCCATATCATGAATGAGCATTGTGATTCGGCACTCCTTAAACACATTTTCAGACATACCCGAAACAAGGTTACTCATCTTAGTCCTTGAATCCGCAACCATTGTTGGAGCATACTTAGACAATTGAGTGAACTTTAGAGCGTATTCCCTCACACTCATACTCCCTTGTCAAAGGTTAATGAACTCTAGCACCTTAGCTTCCCTCATCTCAAGGAGAAAGAACCTATCAAGAAACGCGGCCTTAAACTTTTCCCAATCAAGAGGACCCGCATCTTTCGGCCTCCCTTCTTTCCATTGGTTATACCGTAGTTGTGCCACCTCTTTCAATTGATAAGTAGCCAACTCTGCCTTTTCAAATGGTGTAACTTCCATGATCATCAAAATCTTATAGATTTCATCGAAAAACTCTTGAGAATCTTCCTCAACTTTAGAACCATGTAACTCTGAAGGATTCATCCTTGTGAAGTCCCTCACTCTTAAAGCCATCGTATTTACATTTGAGCTTGCGGGAACCACAACCTCCCTATTGGCTTCGGTCGTCACGGCTTGAGCCAACACTTGAAAAGTAGTGATAAACTCCGCATTAGACTCATGCTCAGCCAAAGGATCGACCGGAACTTGAAAAACTTGAGGAGGAGCTTTTTGTTCCGCATTCTCTCACATTCCTTCTAGCATAAGCTATTCGGATAGGCATATCTTGAAGAACATAGAATAAGGATTTGACGAGAGACTTTATAGAGTTAAACTCTATCGCACAATTTTAGAGTAATGAAAGAAGTGGAGTTTCTTAATCATCTTGTAGCCTCTCACTCATAAATATGGCGTGCTTCACACTCATGAACAAGACCCTACTAGACGTGGCTTATGAAACATCCTAGGACCATTTTAAACCATGTCTCTTATTACATAGTTTGTCACAACCCAGCGGTACCCCCGGTGTCTCCCACACTTAAAAGGGTTTTTCAACTTGCCAAATGTAGAACCTCAAACTTCTAGCATAAGTGGATCCACTAGCTAATCAACTTATGGGGGCACATAGTTGTGGGATAAGGAGATTGCTACTAGAAACCTGATTTAACATATCAAGGACACTTAATCCATTTGTAAGCGTCAACGATCGTTAGTCAGTATATAACCCAACCAACTGAGTTGGGGTCGTTCCCACAGAGAGTAGTTTTCTTTGAATTCAAATACGAAAGTATGATGATAACCCTTGTAGTTAAGCAGCACACACTTAAGAGTTTGATAATCAAATATTCAGGATATCATTACCAAAACAATTCAAAGTAATAGCAAGAAACAAACAGATAATTAGAACACACTTGGGGGATTGACTAAACAACTATCGAATTTAACATAATGGGTGTACATTATTACCGATAATGCTAAATCATCGCGGGTAGAATGGACTATAAGTAAAACAACTTTCTCTCGAACAATTGCTTTATTTCCGTTGAGTTCTCTCGAACCTCAACACTATCCATAAGCTCACAAGCCCACATTCTCATCAAATCTACTCTTTCGATCTAGATACAAAGACTGGGTCTTGGGTTTCACTCTCTCAAGCTAAAACCATCAAACCCACTACTAAGGATGCCAAATTACTATGTTGGTTCCGTACTTCTCTTTTGAGCAATCACAAAACTCTGAAATCTATCACACCAATGATGCAATAAGTAAATTAAACCACCATATTAATTTAGACCCGCTTCAAATTACCACCAACAATCGCTAATCGATAACACCTATTTAGTAGAATGCAATAATTGCTGACATTGTCAAACCCCCAAGGTTAGGGTTTTAGCCAATCATGGAGAAAAGATAAAAATCAACATCTGTCACGTTTTCCATAGCTGGGTATATGAAATTCAAAAGTTAAAATCAACTGAAATCTTCTCTATTACAAAATCTCAATGAATAATCTTTCTAAAATCTCTTCAAACCAACAATGGTGGTGTTTTCCATATAAATCTTGTGTTCCTTAAGTTTTTGAATACCTTCTCTCTCTAGCAAAAATCAATTTATGCAAGTCTGATGTGTGGCTGCTTGGGACCAATCAGCGAGGAAAGTCGGGCTTCGCTGACCGTTCGACAACTCGCCAATTTTCCTTCCTCTCGCCGTCATTTTTCACCTCTCCTTAGTCCAGCCACTGTAATTTTAGGCGACACAAATCGGGATCACTAAGTGATTCTGCAATGCCCTCTTTTTCCTTTCATCTTGCCCATCAACACTAATCTGATTCTCTATTAGTACTTTTGGAGACCTGGTCATCCAACGCCGAAGCGATCGGCGACACGCCGAAAGGAACTACAGCTTGCAAAATCTACCCCTAATTCAAGCTCAGCGTTCTGTAACTTTAGGTGGTAGAGTGGCAACTTGGTGAGTCACCGAGTGGCATCGGCGATCATCAAGCTTATTTTTTGTTTCTCTTTTGCGCTCGTGTTGTCTCTATTTCCCATTTCTTTCCTAACTTTGTTCCTCAATCCATGTACCTGGAAATCAAGGGTTTTGCATAAGTTATTTGCACAAATTAAGCATTTGAGGACACTAAATCATTGTAAATAAAGCCCTAAATGAGTCCAAACCTTGGACTCATCAACACCCCCAACTTAAACTTTTGTTTGTCCTCAAGTTCAGCAGTTCAAAAAGGATGTTTCAAGCAGTGCTACACAAGACTCAATTATGAATGCACACAACAAGACTCAACTTACTCATGCAAGGATCAATTGTGCACTCAATGGTTAAAGTTGTGACTCACCATTACCAAAGAATCTCAAGTTCACAGTACTTGCTTCAAATGCAAGTTCAAGTTCAACAACGGTACTCAAATGCCCTCACACAAAGAATGATTCCATATTCACACACAATGGTTCAACAATTTATTTCTCCGAAATCAAAAACAACTCTGACACTCACAAAGATGAACACATGCATGACTTCACCCATAGGTTTGCCCTTGTTTTCCAATCAACACCTGTTTCAGCTCACTCAATCAAAAAGGTCTTTTCAAGGCTTGTAACGGGGCTGAGTGTAAAGGTATGGTCATTTAGGCTCAGTGGCTACTATCCTTATGAAATGTGGTATGAACAACAATTTCTTCTCTTTTATTCAACAATTTCATTCATGTTCAAAATTCACCCTATTATTTATTTTCCATGAAATTTTGGACACCCCATTTTCTTTTGCAATTTTATTTCAAAACTTTTTTTTTCATTCTTCTTCTTTTTTTCTTCTTTCTCTCTCTCTCTCTTTTTGTGTGGAGGGGTTCCATTTTTTTTAAAACCATGGGTAGATGGAAATTTCTTCACACTTCTTGATTTACCTTCTCTTTTCACCACACCCCCAATTAGGACTTGGCTATTCAACAAACCACATCTCATGAGGATTAAGGGTGAAGGGATAAAGAGAAGTCACAATTGCATCAAGTATCTTCCAAGAAAATGTAAGGTTCAAAGAATGTTCAAGCAAAGGTCACACACACACAAGGTAGGCCATAAACGAGGTATACTATCAAATTGTTTCACTCTTTAAAATTGTTGCCCTAGATCATTTCAAGAGCTTGCACCACTTAGTCAACCGGACCAACGGGACAAATTCTAGGTGTCATTAAACAAGGTTCACGTTAAGCTCATCACATAAGGCATTGACACCAATGTCAAACAAGACTCCACATTTTTGCTAGTGTGCAATGTTCATCAAAAGAGACTCAATTTGATAATCGGCTAGTAACAACGAGATAAAAAAAGTTCACATAGTGCCTATGCAACTTCATTTGGCCTCACCGTAGCCGCACATTCATTTTTGTTTTATTGAGAGAACTATTCAAGTCATCGGTACTAATCACAACCGACACTCAAATTTGTGCAAGAACAGCCACAATTAAACACAATCAAGAGGTAGCAAAGAAATGAGTCCAAGAACACTGAGGAATTCACTGACCAAGTGCCACCCCCACCAAAAGCATTCAACATTGTCCCCAATGCGAGTAGTGAATGGACACTCCCAAAAATAGAACAAGAATACAAATAAAAACTAACAAATAACGATAAAATTCTAGTATGTAAACATGCAGAACAAGGTGACGAGGAATATTCACTATGCGCCCAGTTGGCGAGAAAATGAACCAGTCGCCGCATACTTCGGCAATGCACCCAATGATCTTACTATCGCCCTTAGTTCTAGTGGGCGGTACTCTCAGAAAGGGGCAAATCGGCAGAGATGAAGGAGGTCACCGAACAGGTCGGCAAGTCACATAATGGACTTGGAACATCGCCGAACAATCATTAAGTTATGATGTCAGCGCTAAAGTAAAAGGGTGAGAAAATTTGGGTCACTTAATCACATCAGTGATTCGCCGAGTGGTGAAGGTTTCCTAACGATTGTTCCAGAATCTCAGCCCTATTTTGAAGTCCATAGAAAGGACTGTGTCGTGCTCGCCGAACGGATTCGTTGATCCGCCAACAGCATATTTTTCTCACACAAGAACCTGCGCCTTCAAAATCAACACACATTATTTAAAACACTAAATCTTAGGTTGCCTCGAAAGAAGTGCCTTATTAACGTCGTGGCACGACATGGAAATGCTCTCAAGCATCATCCAGGTACACCACCTCAATCAGAGAAATCTCTTAGCACTCGCCAAAGTATAACTTCAAACGTTGCCCATTCACCTTAAATGCATGTCCTTCTTAATCTTCAACTTGGATGGCACCATTTGTGAACACTCGTGTCACTCTAAACGGACCTGACCATTTGGACTTGAGCTTTACTGGAAAGAGTCTAAGTCGAGACTTGTACAGTAACACCCATTCTCCCTCTCTAAACTCCCTCTTAAGGATTTTAGAATCATGCCATTTCTTCATATTTTCCTTGGAAAGGGCTGAACTTACATAAGCTTTGAACCTGAATTCGTCTAGCTCATTTAACTGCTCTACTCTCTCTTTTGAAGTTTTGGTCCAGTCCAAATTTAGAGCTTTCAATGCCCACAATGCTTTTTGTTCCAATTCAACTAGTACATGGCAAGATTTACCGAAACTAGCTGATACGGAGACATACTAATTGATGTTTTATATGTGGTGTGATACGCCCATAGTCCATCATCAAGCTTTCGAGACCAATCAGTCATGTTAGCATTCTGTCTTGGCCAAGATGCTTTTGATCTCTTAGTTTGACACTTCAACTTGTCCGGATGATAGGGAGTGGCTAATTTGTGCTTCACTCCGTACTTACTTAATATAGCTGAGAACCACTTGTTGCAAAAGTGGGATCCTCCATCACTAATAATAGCCCGAGGAGTACCAAATCTAGCAAAGATGTAGTGTTTCAGGAATTGAACAACACTTTTCCCTTCATTGTTAGGAAGTGCAACAACTTCCACCCATTTAGAAACATAATCTATGGTGACCATGATATACTTATTACCAAACGAACTCACAAATGGGGCCATGAAATCTATTCCCCAAACATCAAATAGCTCAACTTCTAATATGGGTGTAAGAGGTAATTCATGTCTTTTGGACACTCCACCTTGTTTATGACATTGAGTGCACTTCTTAACAAACTCATGAGCATCCTAGTAGAGGGACGACCAGTAGTAGCCACTTTGGAGAACTTTAGCAGTTGTACGCACACCACCATGATGACCCCAAATGGTGAAGCATGACAAGCATGGAGAATTTCTATGGCTTCTTCTTCCGGGACACATCTCCTAATGATATGGTATGCACATGAATAAATATGGTTCATCACAGAAGTACTTTTTAACATCGAACATGAACCTCTTTTGTTGGTAGAAGTTCAGTTCTTCTGACATTAATCCACACACTACGTAATTGGCAAAATCAGCATACCAAGGAGGTTGTTCGAGATTTACCGTGAATAATTGTTCATCGGGAAAAGAATCACTTATGTCAATCTCTAGCTTGTTATTCTCCTTGCCTTCCAATCTTGATAAGTGGTAAGCCACTTGATTTTCACAACCACTCTTATCTTTAACCTCAATATTGAATTCTTGCAATAATAGCACCCATCTTATTAATCTTGGCTTGGCATCCTTCTTTTCCATTAGATAATGTAGTGCAGCATGGTCAGTGTGAACAACCACTTTAGTACCTAGCAATATTTCCAGAATTTCTCAAATGCATATACTACAGTAAGTAACTCTTGTTCAGTAATGATATAGTTACATTGAGCACTGTTTAGAGTCTTGCCCGCGTAGTAAATTGGGTGAAATGTTTGTTGCATTTTTGCCCCAGTACAACACCCAATGTCGTACCACTTGCATCACACATTACTTCGAAATATTCGGACTAATCAGGACTAACGATGACCGGGGTGAAGAACATTTTTTCTTTCAAGCACTTGAAAGCCGCCATGCAAGCATCATCAAAGTGGAATTTTACCTCTTTCTCTAAGAGTTTGCATAGAGGATGTGCAATCTTTGAGAATTCTTTGATGAACCTCCGATAAAAACCGGCATGTCCCAAGAAACTACGAACACCCTTCACCGAAATAGGTGGTGGTAATTTCTCAATCACTTCAATATTCACATTATCAACCTCCAGCCCCTTTTGCGACACTTTGTGACCAAGGACTATACCTTCCTTAACCATGAAGTGACATTTTTCCCAATTTAGGACCAAGTTTGTCTCCACACATATTTGGAGAACTTGTCCTAAGTATTCTAAACAAGCTTCAAAAGTGTCACCCACAACCGAGAAGTCATCCATAAATACCTCCATTGAATCCTCCACCATGTCAAGAAAAATAGATAGCATGCAACATTGAAATATTACTTGAGCATTACATAACCCAAACAACATCCTTTTAAAGGAAAAAGTTCCATAAGGGTAGGTGAAGGTGGTTTTCTCATGGTCTTCTGGAGCAATGGAGATTTGGTTGTAACCAGAATACCTATCCAAAAAGCAATATCAACCTCTCTCTGAGAGTCGATCAAGCATTTGATCCATGAAAGGCATGGGAGGGTGATCCTTCTCAGTCCACAAATTTAACTTTCGGTAATCCATGCATACTCTCTATCTGATCACTGGTCTCATAGATACAATCTACCCCTTTTCATTTGGGACTACTGTGAGACCTCCCTTTTTCGGTACACATTGTACTGGACTTACCCATTTGCTATTTGGATAGATCACACTTACCTCCAACCACTTTACTATCTCCTTTTTCACCACCTCTTGCATTGGTGCGTTCAATCTCCGCTGATGTTCAACATTCAACTTACAATCACTATCAAGCTGAATCTTGTTAGTGAAAATATCGGGAGGAATGCCAACTATGTCAGCGATAGTCCAACCTATAGTTTTGATATGCTTTCTCAACACCTCAAGGAGCAATTTTACCTGCCGTTCAATCAAGTATGCTGCAATGATGACCGGTAAGGTGTTATTTGCCCCACAAGAAAGCATATCGGAGATGGGAGGGAAGTACTTTCAACTCTAGATTTTGTGGTTCTTCTGTTGATGGCTTTGCGGGAGGAATCTCTCAATTTTTTAGATCAATGTCCAACTTCTGTGGAGTCTTTGAATACCCCCCCTCCCCAACCCTAAGAGAGCGGCTACTACTTCTTCATAACCCTTAATTTCGAATTCATTATAGTTAGCAAGCACGGCTTTGAGTGGTTCACGCATACACATCAAATGGCTCACACTAGCCATCGCCTTATCAATAACATTAACAGAGGAGACCACGTGAATATTAATTGGGTGTTTGATTGACTTACAAACATTAAAGGTTACTTCATCTTCGTTGACACGAAACTTCAATTATCCGCTTTCATCATCCACTAACGCTCTTTCGGTTGCCAAGAATGGTCTTCTCAAAATGATGGGATTTCAGCATATATTTCACAATCGAGAATGACAAAATCAGCCGAAAAAATAAATTGGTCAACCTTTACCAAGATCTCATATAGTATCCCCACAGGATGTTTAATTGATCAGTCCGCCATCAAGAATCTCATTTTTGTGGCTTTCGGTTCTCCTAATCCATGTTGATTGTAGATTGCATATGGCATTAAATTGATACTTGCTCCCAAATCGCATAGGGCCTTAGCAAATTGGAGCATGCCGATGGTAAACGCTCCGGGATCTTCTCTATTTTTTATCAGCTCCTTAGTCATAATTGCACTACAACTATGGAAAACTTTGATTGTCTCAAAATCCAAGCTCCTTTTCTTTGTAACTAACTCTTTCATAAACATGGCATAACCCGGCATTTCCAACAATGCTTCCACAAGAGGGAGATTAATTGATAATGTCTTGAACACCGATAAAAACTTTTTGAACTTCTCATCCTTATTCTTCTTCTATAGACGTTAGGGAAATGGGGGAGATATTTTCGGTAAAGGTTGCATAACTTTTGGGATTGGATTGTGCTTCTCCATTTTTTTTGTGCTCTTTTGGCAATTCTTTGATGGATAGGTGTCTCTTCCTCCTCCACATATTTGTCTTCTTCATGCATTTGAGCTTCTTCATTGCCCATCACATTGCCTATTGCTACTTTTCCACTACGAGTAACAACAACCATCCCTCTATCATCATCTTCCATTGTCATTTTTGGTTTCAATTATGCTGAAAGTAAACTCAACTGACCTTCAAGTATCTTGATTGCATCTGCGTGAGAGTTCACTTTATTGTTCAATGATGAAAAGTTGGCTTTCATCCCCTTCAACAAGTCATCCAAACCTTCAAATTTATCAAGGATTCGTGACAGCAAATCATTCACTCGGGGACTACTTGCACTCCCTTTTGATTTTGGGCTCTCACTCGAGTGAGTGTGGTCCTCTTCATGGTGATCCTCCCTTCTCCAGTAATCACTTTGCCTAGCCTAATCTTGATAGTATCTCCTTTGCTATTCCCCCTTGTGATTGTTCCAACCTTGATTCCCACCTCGCTATAAATAGTGTGGGTGGAAACCCTCCTCGTATCTCTTGGAGTTCCAACCTTGATTCTCCCCCGACTTTGAGTAATCTGAGAAAGAACCCTCCTCAACTCTAAACACTCCACTTATCCCCTTGGGTTTCCCCGCATTCTCTATCATATGCTCTTGTAATAGCTCCATTTGGGTCAACATTTTATTGATGTTTGCATCCCTTCTCTTTCCTTATGAAGTTGTCTTGTGTCATTCTAAAACAAAAGGAGAGACTTGGTCATCTTGAGTGTACCAAGCTTGATTCATTTTCTTCATGTCATCAAGAAGAAATGAAGCGACATCAAATGATTGTAACATTATTCCCCCTCGTACCAATTGATCAGCCACTCTTTTATTAAGCGAATCAAGACTCCGGTAAAAATATTGGAGTAGCGAATCGTTTGGTAGCCCGTGAGTTGGGCATTTAAGTAAGAGTTTCTTAAACCTCATCCATGTTTTATGGATGGGTTCCCCCTCCCATCGCTTGAAACCTTGAATGTCATCTCTAAGTTTCATCATCCTTAATTGGGGGGGGGGGGGAATCTTCCATTGAATGCTATAATCAGCTCCTCCCACGAACTGATGGAATTGTTTGGTAACTCGGCCAACCACTTGCTAGCTTCCCCTGTTAAAGATAGTGGAAATAACCGAAGCCGGATAGACTCTTGTGATACATTCTTGAATGAAAATGGGCTGCACACCTCCATAAAATTTCTTACATGCTCATGCGGGTCTTCATGTTCTAGCCCTCCATAGAGTCCCCTCATATGGAGGAGATGAAGAGTTGTGCTAGTGACCTCAAATATTGCATTCTCATCAACTTGTGGTATGCAAATTGCACCCATTTATCTTGATTGAGATGCGTTGTATTGATATCATCGATACCGTCCCGATGACCTGTTTGACTACCATTCACCTCTTCCTCACTCATTTTTACTTCTATGTAGTCAATCGACACCACACAATGCAGCCCAAACCAATTCAATTACACCAAACAAATTAACAAATAAAGTGTTCGATCAAAGAATTCTAAGTAACGCTACTCCCTAGCAACGGCACCATTTTGATTTAACTTATCAAGAACACTTAATCTAGTTCAAAGCGTCAACGATCGTTAGTCAGTATATAACCCAACCAACTGAGTTGGGGTCGTTCCCACAGGAGTAGTTTTCTTTGAATTCAAATACGAAAGTATGATGATAACCCTTGTAGTTGAGCAGCACACACTTGAGAGTTTGATCATCAAATCTTCAAGATTTCGTTACCAACACATTTTAAAGTAATAACAAGAAACAATCAGATAATTAGAACACACTTGGGGGATTGACTAACCAAATATCAAATTTAACTTAATGGGTGTACATCATTACTGATAATGCTTAATCATCGCGGGTAGAATGGACTATAAGTAAAATAACTTTCTCTCGAACAATTGCTTTATTTTTGTAGAGTTCTCTCGAACCTGAACACTATCCATAAGCTAACCAGCCCACATTCTCATCAAATATACTCTTTCGAGCTAGATACAAAGGCTGGGTCTTGGGTTTCACTCTCTCAAGTTGAAACCATCAAACCCACTACTAAGGATGCCAAATTACAATGTTGGCTCTGTACTTCTCTCTCAAGCAAGCACAAAAATCTGAGATCTAGAACACCAACGATGCAATAAGTAAATTAAACCACCATAATAATTTAGATCCACTTCAAATTAACACCAACAATCGCTAATCGATAACACCCATTTAGTAGGATGCAACAATTGGTGACATTGTGAAACCCCCAAGGTTAGGGTTTTAGCCAATCATGAATAAAAGATGAAAATCAACACCTGCCACATTTTCCATAGCTGGGTATATGAAATTCGAAAGTAAAATCAACTAAAATCTTCTCTATTACAAAATATCAATAAAATCATTTCGAACCAACAATGGTGGTGTTTTCGCTCTAAATCTTTTGCTCCTTACGTTTTTTAATACCTTCTCTCTCTAGCAAAAATCAATTTATGCAAGTATGATGTGTGGCTATTTGGGACCAATCAGCGAGGAATGTCGGGCTTCACCGACCGTTTAGCGACTCACTAATTTTCCTTCCTCCCACCTTCATAATTCACCTCTCCTTAGTCCAGCCACTATAATTTTAGGCGAGCCAGATCAGGGTCGCTGAGTGATTCCGCGATGCACCATTTTTCCTTTCATCTCGCCCATTAGCACTTATCTGAATCTACATCAGTACTTTTGGTGACCTGTTCATCTAACGCCGAAGCGATCGGCGACACGTCGAATGCAACTACAGCTCGCCGAAGCTACCCCTAATTCAGCCTCAGCGTTCTGTAACTTTAAGCAGTAGAGTGGAAACTTGGCGAGTTGTCGAGTGGCATCAGCGATCATCAAGCTATTTTTTCCTTTCTCTTTTGCGCTCGTGTTGTCTCTATTTCCCATTTCTATCCTAGCTTTGTTCCTTAATCCATGTACCTAGAAATCAAGGGTTTTGCATAAGTTATTTGCACAAAATAAGCATTTGAGGACACTAAATCATTGTAAATAAAGCGCTAAATGAGTCCAAACCTTGGATTCATCAAAACGCAGCTTCAACTACGGGAGAGCTTCCATCTCACTATCAATATCCACTCAGTGCAAATCATAAATTCCAATAGAATAGTCATTTCTTACTTGACTTCATTAGTCGTGAAAAGGTGCCCTTGGACAACTAATTCAAGCTAGTTTCATTAAGATAGCTCCTAGTCGTTGATTCAATTAGGTGAGAAACCCTTTCAACCTAAGAATCATTTCTATGTGAGAAAACCTTTCACATCATGCTAGTATGTGTTTTAGTGAGAATATCCTTTCACAACACAACATCATCATTGGTACTTTACTCTCAAAGCACCCTTAAAACATTTGCATAGATTTAATAAGCAATGCATAGGTCCATAATTTACCTCCTTGAGGTTAAAACACGACTTCAATCATCAATTCATAGAAAAAAATGGGTTAAATATGGATTTCATCATAAATTCATGTAAAACTAGTAATACATGCTCAATTTCATAAAACTCTTCGTTGAAGATCAAAATCCCACAACATATAGTTCATAACTTTAAAACATAGGTGTCACATGGGTTCATAGAGGAATTTATTATAAAACCATAGAAATTCATCAATTCATGCTTACAAGATCATAATTCAATAAATTAAATCAATAATGGAAAGAACCCATGATTATTGAAGAAAAATCTAACTCAATTGGGGAATTCTAACTTTTGAAATAGTGGAATTTAGGAACTCCATGGATTGAAGGAATCCATGGATGAAACTATCATACCTGGACTCCAGTTTCTAGCCTTCAATGATGGAATTGAACCCTTTACTTGAAACACTAGGTAGAATCTTCTTCTTCTTCTTCATGTTTTTAGAGAGAATATTTGAGAGGAGATTTGGGATTCTTTTGTGAATTTGGAAGAATGAATTTAATGGGGGTGAATTTGGGGGTTAAAAGACTTATATAGGGGTCCTAAACATAGGTAAAATGACATAGTATAGGAACTAATTAAGTAGGAAAAGATCCAACTGCCGCTGAAAATAACTAACAACAGTGACCCACGAGACCCCACCGACGGAACGTGGATGGACCAACGGTCCATCCTGCACACTCGTCATTGGTGGTCGAGACTTTTGTCTTGACACACGGCTCCTGGATAACAGACCGTGGACCCACCTACGGTCCGTAGGTCCCACCGGGTCATGGTCTGGACAAATTTTGGGTGGCTAATCCACGGGCCCTCCAATGGTTTGTAGGTCCCACCGTGGACCATTAGTTATAGTAAGGGGAAAAGAAGTACTTGTTACACATGCAACACTCTATACTTTTTGTTGGAATGCATACTAGTTCTGAATTTTAGTTTCACCTATTATATAAAATTTCACTACAAAGTCAATACTTTTGGGTAGCTTAATTGATTGCAATAGGATCCCCAAGATAGGCAGGAGATGGTACTGAAATAAAGAGACAAGACGTACTCCTTTAAGGGAAAGTATTGTTTGACTTTTTGCGAAGAAGTCTAATGACTTCAAGAAACACATATCATGTTTGGATTTTAGTTGTGTTATTCATAGATCACCTTATGAAAGGACAAAAGGTCTTCTAACATAAAATCATGGTTAAGAAAATTCAGCGGGCTACGCAAAAATCTAAGGTAGTTCTACCTTACCCAACAATACCAGCTTTTCTATGTATGTAGTCGGGGTACACATATATATAAGGGGTAGACAGGCTTGTTAGATTGACACTGGTGATCACCATGAAAAATAGTGAAAAGAGATATACACCAATAGTATAATGAATAAGAAAAACATCCACAACTCAAACTGACTTAGGATCAACATTTGCAATGAGACTTTCAATTAAAGAATTTGCCACATTAGTAATCAATGACAATGATTTTAACAATCAGGTAACGATGTTGGATACCGCTCTGGCCTCTCTCATCCATAAAGAATTTAAAAGGCAATTGCAAGAAAGTTGACTTCTTAGAAAAGAAAATATAGATGTTACATAAACTGAGATATCCCTCACTACTACCTCCTCACCCTAGGAAACATGATGTGAACATGCAATAATGTTATTGTGAATCACCTTTAACATCTGCTCTCCCACCGTATGACTTTTCGAATGATGATGATGATGAGTCGTCTAAAATTGAAGCAAATAATATGAGAGAAGAAATAATAGTACAGCCCCCCGCACCTCATTAGATAAATGATCTACCACAGGCATCTCATGGTGTAACATACCCAACTTCTCCAATCATGATATTGTTATTATGCAAAATCGATTGTTGGTTTTTAAATCAGGGTGAATTGACCTAGATATTGATCGTGCGATCCCCCTTTTTCATGAGATTCATATTTATTCGCAGTGCACCTACATTACTCCTAGAAGGTAACGATACATTTGACTACAAGGATTGTATTTTATCTTCTTTCATTTATGCAATTAGTACAAAACTCATTTTTTGTTTAGGGGTTAATATGTAAGGATGTTAGGTATAATGAGATGAATTTTCTTATGTTTTGGTGCTGTGTATCTTGTCATGCTTTTTCTTAGTCCAGTTAGTACTACACTTCTCTATTGTTTTACTACGTTTTATTGCTTGGAATTTGCTCTTAGTGCCTTTCAATAAGACCTTGTTCTCTCATTGAATTTATGGCACATGACTCAAATTTGCCTTTGTGAATAGTAGTTATTATAATAAACTTCAATGGTTTTATTTTTACCGGAGTTCATTCCCAAGGAACCAAATATTTTTTTCTTGTTATTTTATTTTCTTTTTGAGTATTTTTTGTTTGAATTGGGTTTGTGTTCCCTATGATAGATTGAGAGGGGACTTTGTTATTGGAAAATGCATTTTTTTTGTTTTAATAGAGTCTTGTGACGCACCTACTGCAATAAGGATCACCAAAAAATATTGGGAAAAGGAATTTTGTGTTAAAATTGATTTAAAAATTTGGGAAAAGTTAATTGAAAAGGAATCTCTTTCCATGGATTGTACATTTTTATTTGACTTTATGATTTACCAGCGTGATCACCTTGGTGTAGTTGTCAAAAGTCATTCGACTTAATTGATTTTGATACACTCTTGAGCATTTTTGGGACTGTAACGTAATCATGGGCATATTTATATGCCTAAAAGCAATATTAAACCCATATGTGAGCCTAGTTTGAGAAAAACATCCATGTTATTTATATCTTTAGAGTCATTTTATGCATCTTGAGTAAATCATGTGATTAGTGATTGTAGGTAAGAAGGTATAAGAAAGAGCCAAAAAAGAGCCTAGATGTATGTGGACATAAAAAGGAAGAAAAAGAGACTAGTCAAAAGAGGATTTCAAGCAAGAAGTGAAAGAGAACCCCATCTATGTATCCTCTTAGCATCGTGGAAAGGGGAATTATTACTCAACTCCTGACGATGCCGAAAAAAGTCTACGTATTTTCTCCATGTCGTGGAGAGGAGGATACAGTGAAGATAGGTAGGTCCATATCGACTCTATGTCGCATACCTACAAGCTAATATTTTGCCTTATTTTTATAATAATAAATATACCAGGTTTTTTTGTGAATATTCATTTCCTATTTTTTGGAGAATGACGACTTGGACGAACATTTATTCTATTTTAGGGTTCATCTCTACACTTTTTATCTATAGATTTCTCTTATGATTATTGAACATTCATGGATTGAAAATCAAATTATAAGTAGATAATTACCGTTATTCTAGGGATGTAGCTACGGTTGAATGTGTAGTATTTAATCTATGGATTGAAATTGGTTATCCGTATTAATTTCTATTTCTTTTCTTGAATTCTTTACGTTAATGCTTGATCAGCATGAATATACATCCATTGTCTAACTTGAACTCGGGAGACGAATATGAGGATAGAACGTGGTACAAAATGAGAATGTTATTCTCTAATAACAAGGGTTAATTTGTAACTAGGATAGAAAAATACCTAGAAACGATACTTGGTTACAAAACAAGGTAAAAACTTAGTGCTTCTTCGTTGGTTCAGTCTATCCCCACTCAAAAATGTAGTTAGACTACTAACTATGGTAGGCGATTAGTAATCGGAGTCCATTATCATATATTAAACATTAAATAGTGCACACTATCACTTTTTGCGAGGTAAGGCTAATTAGGTGATTCCCACTTTTGATAAGGTGACTACTAGTTGAGAGTTTATACTTATTTCAATGTTTTTGCTTATTTTTCATGTATTCATCATTTCCTTAACATAAACCCATAATATCTGCAAAATATTATTAGAATATGACAGAATTAGGCATTGAAGATGCTAATTGTTTAACTAAAAAGGCCTTAAATGAGTGGAAGTCTACCACTAATAAACACCCCTAATATAAATTTTGCTTGTTCTCAATTAAATCTAGAATACCATTAGTTCAACAAGGTTATCTCCAATAGTTCTCCATGAAAGTAAACATGCAAGGGGTACCAAAAGACTACTATCAATCATTTTCAATACTCACTCATGCTCAAAAATCTTCAAACGATTACTAGCACATATGACCTAAGCTTAAGCTCACTAGTGCTTCCTTCATTATGCGAAACCATGTTTCAATAAATTCATTCAAGTGTCCTTACATCAAGAACAATTACATGCTCTTACAAAGAAAATGAATAAAGAAGTTAGGTATCAATTCAATTGTCACTCTCCGTAAAGAGAAATACATGAAAGTTTCATCTCATACGTTGTAACATCTCAAATTCAAAAAGAGACAAAAATTTCAGTTCTTTAGAAAATCTGGTGCCAGAATCGATGGATGCCACCAACGGTCCGTCGTTCAAAGAATAAATTTGTGCCTCTAATCCCAAACTACGCCTGGCCAGAACGGTCCATGGTGTAACCAACATACCATCGGTTTGGCCATCGATGAGTGCCGACAACTATTTTCTTAAGGGATTTTAGGTCTACTCCTAACTATTCTAGCCTAATACTATGTCGTTTTACCCTTTATCTAAAGTCATATATAAGAGTTTTTACCACCAAAATTTCCCCAATTGAAATCATTCTCTCGATTTCTTAAAAGAAGAACAAGTCTTCCTCTCCAAAATATTTCTCTCTCTAGAAAGCTTGAAGAAGAAGTAGTTAACCTAAGGTTTCAAGTGAAGCCTACAATTACACCATTGAAGGAAAGCTTTTGGAATTGAAGTATGATTTTTTTCATTCACGGAGTTCCTAAATTCTCTAATTTATAAAGCTAGAAATCCCCCAATTGAATTAGGGTTTTCTTACATGTCCTTTGGTCCTTTCAATGTTGATTTACTTAATTAATTTAAGAACTTTTACGGACGAATTGATATAATCTCACGATTTTAAGATGAATACCCATAACCCATGTTTAGCCCATGATTTCTAGATATTGATAATTGAAAATGGGTTTTGAACTATGAAAGATGAATTTTGGAATTATGTTTGTTCTTATGGAATTGATGAGATGATGTAGATTGCTTTGAGAGTAAAATCATATATGTTGTTGTGGTTAATTGTTGTGAAAGGATTGCTCAAATAACTACCTTATGCATGAATGTGAACGGTTTTCTCACATAAAGGATTCTAAGGTTGAAAGGTCTTCTCACCTACAATGAATCAAAGTTAATGAGCTATTCTAATGAAACCTAGCTTGGATTGGTTACTTTATTTTGCCTTTCTATGGATTACATATGACTTAAGTTGGGATTGGCAATATGACGTGCCCTTTGATAAACGTTCAACTATAACTCATCCAATACTAGGTGTAGGTGATCGTTATCTAGTATAAAACCTAACAAATGAGTTGGGGTCGAACCCACAGGGAGCAGTACAAGTTCAAATTCAATTATGAGGTTATACAAGTGGTCAAATCAGTTATATGAATAGAAATTATCGAATTCAATTAGAGAAGTAAAAGGGGTGACAAGAATGTCAGATAGGGGGTTGGTTTGTCAATTAA
Source organism: Solanum acaule (assembly GCA_036250505.1). Lineage (NCBI taxonomy): Eukaryota > Viridiplantae > Streptophyta > Magnoliopsida > Solanales > Solanaceae > Solanum > Solanum acaule. Next base: position 3,890 of record JAJOOR010022475.1, on the reverse strand, counting down.
CAACTAAAGCAATTATGGACAACAGTGGAGTAATCAAGTTATTAAGGGGTAATTGGCGGTGTGACCGAATAATTGTCAATTTCACTAAATGGGTGATAAGATATTATTCATGTATTTTAAATTTTAGCGGGTAGACTAGACTTTAGATGCAATAGCTTTCTCTTGAAAAACTATTATGATTCGAACAAGTTCTCTCGAACCTCGATGAGCTTAACACTATAAACAGCCCAATACCTCACTTTATCTACTCTCTTGAGCTATATATGTAGAATCGAGTTTAGAATTCACTCTCTCGAGTTGAACCCACAAAAACCCAAGCACTACAAACGTTGATTTATAACCTTGACTTTACACCTCTTTCTCAAGCAAGCAAAAAATACTAAATTAGAATTGCAATTTCACTACAACTCATAAATTGAACCTCAACTATAGAACAAACCCACTACAAAACAATAATAAAGTCAATAATCCCTAACACCCATAAGCTAAATTAGACAATTAGTCACATAATCATACCCCCAAGAATGGGGATTTTAGCTACACATCATAAAAAGTAAGAAATCGATATCGATTACGTTCTTCATAGCTGGGTCTTAATCTCCAAATCCTTACAGTGATTCAATGTAGCTTCAATTCCAAAACCCAATTCAAAAATTACTCAAAAATGCTTCAGAACTAAGCAAGAACAATGTTTTCATTCAAACTATGAGTTTATACAATGATACGATCCTCTGATCTTTTCTTAAAAATCTATTTATACTTTCTTAAAATTTTGTCCTTTACGGTCGTTCGATGGTATATGTCGAGTATTGCCGAGCAAGTCGGCAACGCGCTAAATGCTCCTCTCTATCGCCTTTTGATCTAGCTTTATTACCATTTAGATGTTATAAACTTGGGTGATCGACCTCGGGATTGCCGACCTGATCGGTGATGCATCATTTTTCTTTGTTGATTGTCGTTTTTGCTTGTGTCTTCACCAACAATTTCGTTATATTAGGCGATCTAAGCCTCCTTCGCTAATCCAATTGGCGGGTCACCGACAGGTCTGTTACCTCACCCAATTTCTCTTCTTCAAGAGTTGGCACAGTGTAACTTTAGGCAAGCAAAGGGACTACTCGATGAATCGCCTAGTGCCTTTGGCGGTCTTCAACTTTACTTTCCTTCTTTATTTTGTCCATTAAAATCCTTGTCTTGCTCTTTTTCCTTTTTATCTACAGATTAGCATTTAAAACTTCCGTTTAGAGTGAAAAATAGGTATTGGGGGCAATAAAACTATGAATAATAAGCCCTAAATGACTCGAAATGGCAAACTCATAACCCTTCAATGGATAATAAGAACAACTTAAGAAAATGACTATTCCATGGGATTTACACTATGCACTGAGAGGATATTGAGATGGGAGCTCTCCAATTAGTAGAGGTCGGGTTTCTAGTAGCAATCTCTTTATCCGATACCTCTGTGCACCCATAGGATGATTGTATTAGATAAATATTAGCTAGTGGATACATATAAACTAGAAGTCCATGGTCTTACCTAGGCAAGTAGGACACCCATTTTTTATGTGGTGTAGATATTGGATTTTGTGTTGATAGCTCACATGGTCTTATATGTTGGTTAAATGTAAATATCCCACAACAATGAACAAAGGTTTCTTCTAGAAGTATCTCACATGTGTTTAGGTTTATTTTTATTTTTGCATTGACCATGTTTTACGACTTATGTCTTCTAACCCTTTTTATATCGTGTTTTAGCTTGGTCTTTGCATCTCATAAAGGTATCCCAATTTAAGTATGTTTTCAAATGTTTTATGCATGGCTATCATACTTGGTACATGTTTGTACTAACACATACTCTTGCCTACATTTCCCCAAATGTAGGGTCTAACCTTATGAATTCACACTTTTGTGGCTACGGATCTCATATAGAAGATTTAAGATTGGTGAGTCCTCATCACTCGAAGACCGAGGTTGATTTTCCTTTTTGTCTTTACTATCAATTTTCAAACTTAATGTACGGGCGGCCACTCAATCATACTTATATACTAGATGACTTTAAGACGATGTTTAGACTTCCACTTTTCTCCATAAAAGTTTGTTATGTTGAAACTGTCGTGTAAATATCTTATGCTCTATTATCTTATATGGTGAATGCAAAGTGGCATGTATGGGTCCTCTCGGGATCTAATACGCCATGTTACAGCTATGGGGTACCTTGGCTCATAGAAAACTTGGTAATTAGCGTACAAGGTTTAGAAAAGACTTGGAAGTATCATAAGCCACGTCAAGTAGAGTCTTGTTCATGAGTGTGAATAGCGCCACATTTATTAATGAAAGGCTATAAGATGTTTAGAAAACTCCACTTCTTTCATTACTCTAAAGTTGTGCGATAGATTTTAACTTTATAATGTCTCTCTCCAAAACATTATATGACTCTCTACATGATATGGCCACTCGAAAGGCATATGCTGGGAAGAATGCAGGAGAGAATGTGAATTAACAGGATCCTCCTCAAGCTCCTCAAGTCCCAGTTGATCCTTTGGCCGAGCAGGTGACTAATGCAGAAGTTAGGGCTACTTTTCAAGTGTTGGCTCAATCCATGACGGCCCAAGCCAATAGGGAGGTTGTGGCTCTCATGAACCCAAATATGGGTACAACGACATCTAGATTAAGGGATATCACTAGAATGAATCCTTTGGAGTTTTATGGTTCTAAGATTTTTCACCCTCAAGAGTTCATTAATGAGGTTTAAAAAGTGTTGATGATCATGGGAGTGACGCTGGTGGAAAAGGCAGAATTAGCCGCTTATCAACTTAAGGGTGTTCCTCATAAATGGTTAAACCAATGGAAAGATGGGAGAGCAGATGCTTGTTCTCTCGATTGGGAAAAGCTCAAATTTGCTTTCCTTAATAGGGTATTTCCCCTTGAGATGAGGGAGGCAAAGGTGCTTGAATTCATCAACCTTCATCATGGAATATGAGTGTGAAGGAATATTCCTCGAAGTTCACACAATTGTCTAGATATCCTCCTACTATGGTTACCAGTCATAGGGCAAGGATGAGTAAGTTTGTTTCGGGTGTGGCCAAGATGGTTGTTAAAGAATGTCATACAGCTATGCTTATAAGTCATATGGCAATTTCTCGTCTCATGGTTCATGCTCAACAAATTAAAGAGAACAAACTTAAGGAAAATTCTAGGGAAGCAAAGAGGGCTAAGACCAGTGATGGTAAATTCTCACACTCAAAGTTCAATGGACATGGTCGTTCTAAGTTTCGATGAAGGTTTTCTGGCTAAGGTTCATCCAATGCTCCTTCTAAGTTCAACAAAGATAGGGTGTCTAACCCTAAGCCTCAAGGTTAAATTATTAACCAGCACTTGTGCTAGATGTGGAAGAAAGCACAAGGGTAAATGCTTAGCTAGCACAAAACATTGCTTTGGTACTGGAAAGAGTGGTCACAAAATGAGGGATTGCCCAATGCTTGCAGCTAAAGGGAGAGAAGTAAAGGTAAATAAGCTCCTCCTACTGGTTTGTTTCCAACGCTCCCAAGAAAAAATGATTCTATGAACTTCAGACTCATGGTGAATAAGAGGGTTCTCTGATTTATTTACCAATATGTTGAAAGCCTTCCAACTTGATCTTTATGCTTTACTTGACCTCGGTGCTACCTTATCTTTTGTGACGCCATATCTGCTATAAGGTTTGATATTCTTTCGGATGTGTTGTTAAATTATTTTTTCTATCTATACTCGTGTTGGTTATTGTCACGACCCAAGCCTAGGGCCTAGACTTGACATGGCGAATGAGGAACCCGAAGGAACCCCAAACAAGCCTCTCAAACTTGTCATCACACTTCATCGGTCGCGGAAGTACATTCAACATTAATTAACGGGAA
>JAJOOR010022474.1:0-22598 GCA_036250505.1 Solanum acaule | reverse complement strand
TTCCCCAATAAGACACCTTTGGATCAGCGATTGAAGCCCATTGAGCTTATCATTGAACTCCTTGGTTTGAGATCTTATTATGGGCCTCCTTGGAGTTTCTAAAGCTTCATCCTTGTCCTTCAATGGAGTAGAGCTTCCTTGGATGCTATCAGGTATGATAGTTTTCATCCATGTATTCTTTTCATTCATGGACTTCTAAAATTCTCCTATTTTCAAAGTTAAAAATCCCCAATTGAGTTAGGGTTTTCTTCTATGTTATGGGTTTCTTTAATTATTGATTTAATTGATTGATCTATGATCTTTTGTGCATGAATTGAGCTAATGTCATGATTTTATGATGATTCCCCATGAACCAATGTAATTCCCATGTTTTCCAAATTATGATGATTTGATGTGGGTTTTGGATTATGAATGAAGATTTTATAAAATTAAGCATGTTCTTATGAAATTTATGTAAATGTTTAAGGATGCTTTGAGAGTTAAGTATCAATGATGATGTTTTTGTTGTTTTGTGTTGTGTTGTTGAAAGGATTTCTGATATACACATGAAAGTATGATTGTGAAAGGTTTTCTTACATAGTATGGATTCTAAGGTTGAAAGGACTTATCACCTAAATAATCAAAGTTAAGGAGCTATCCTAATGAAACCTAGCTAGGATTGGTTATTGAATGATACCATTGTATGGATTACTTATGACCTAGCTTGGATTGGCAAGATGATGTTCCCTTCCATGGATAATGAGAACACGTAAGAAAATGACTATTCTGTGGGATTTATGCTTAGCACCGAGATTATATTGAGATGGAAGATCTCCCGTGAGTAGAGGCCAGTTTTATAGAAGCAATCTCCTTATCCCTTACCTATTTGTCCCATATGATAATTATCTAGATAGAAAAAGCTAGTGGATCCAGCTATGCTAGAAGTACACGGTCCTTACATTGGCAAGTAGGAAAACCCTTTTCGATGAGGGAGACACTGGGATCATGTTATAACTCAAATGATCTCTATGTCAATTAGGGCTACTTCCCACAATAATAATTAACAAAGGTGCCATCAAGAAGTATCACTAATGATCTCTATATCAGTTATGACTTATGTCTTCTGAACCTTTTTATATCATGTTTTAGCTTGGTCATTACATGTGATGAAATGTCCCCTTTTAAGCATGTTATCAAAAGTTTTATGCAAGGCTATCATACTTTGTACCTATTTGTACTAACACATACTCTTGCCTACATTTTCCTCAAATATAGTATCCGACAGTCAAGGTTCTCAGTTTCATGGCTAGAGTTAGATTTGAGAATTTTGAGCATTGGTGAGTCCTCGTGCTTCGTGGACGGATTTTCATTGTTTTCAATTTTCTTTTTTACTTTCAATTTTGGACCTGATGTATGGGCTAGGCCTAATTTCACTCTTATGTACTAGATGGCTAATGAGACAAGTGTTTAGACTTCCACTTTGCTTTATAAACAATCATGTATTGAAAATGTCTTTTAAGTATTTTCATTCCATTTCTTATGGTATGTATGTTAAGTGGCTTGTATGGGGCCTCTCAGGGTCATATACACCATGTTACGCCTAGGGGGTACCTTAGGTCGTGACAAACTTTGTAACTAGAGCACAAGGTTTAGAAAGGTCATAGGAAGTATCATAAGCCACATCGAGTGGAGTATCATTTAATAGTATGAAGCACACCACATTTTTGAATGAGAGGATACAAGAGGTTTAGGAAACTCCACTTATTTTATTACTCTAAAGTTTTGCAATAGAGTTTAACTCTATAGGGTCTCTTTCTTAATCCTTATCTGATGCTCTACACGATATGGTTACTCGAAGAGCTTATGCTAGAAGGAATGTGAGGGAGAATGTGGAACAAGAATCTACTCCTCAAGCTTCGGTTGACCTTTTGGCCGAACAAGTGACTAGTGTGGAGTTTAGGGCTGCTTTCCAAGTGTTGGCCCAAGCTGTGACGGCTCAAGCCAATAGAGAGGTTGTGGTTCCCGTGAACCCAAATGTGGGTACGACTGTATCTAGACTGAGGGGCTTCACTAGAATGAGTCCTCCAGTGTTTCATGGTTCTATGGTTCAGGAAGATCCTCAATAGTTCATTGATGAAGTTTATAAGGTGTTGATAATTATGGGAGTGATTCCGGTGGAAAAGGCGAAGCTGGCCGCTTATCAAGTTAGGGGTGTTGCACAAATTTGGTTAAATCTATGGAAAGAAAGGAGGCCAAAAGATGCGGGTTCTCTTGGTTAGGAAAATTTTAAGGTTGTTTTCCTTGATAGATTCTTTCCCCTTGAGATGAGTGAGGCAAAAAGTATTCTTTGAAGTTCACACAATTGTCTAAGTATGCCTTTTCTCTGATTGTTGATTTTAGGGCCGGGATAAGTAATTTTGTTTCGGGTGTGTCCGAAATGGTGGTTAAGGAATGTCGCACTGCTATGCTTATCAATTTTATGGATATTTCTCTTCTCAAGGTTTATGCTCAACAAATCAAAGAGGAGAAACGTAAGGAAAAGTGTAGGGAGGCAAAAGGGGCTAAGACCGGTGAGGGTAACTTCTCACATTCAAGGTTCGATAGACATGGTCGTTCTAACTTTCGACAATGTTTCCTCCAATTCTCCTCCTATGTTCAACCAAGATAGTGTGCCTAACCCTATGCCTCAAGGATGGAATGGTAGTGGATCTTCATTGACTATGTCTACTTGTGTTAGGTGTGGAAAGAAGAACGAGGGTAAGTGCCTAGCCGGCATAGATGGTTGCTTAGTTTGTGGTAAAAGTGCTCATAAAATGAGGGATTTTCCAATGCTTATTACCAAAGGAAGAGATGGCAAGCAAGCTCCTCCTAGTTGTTCGGGTTCCAATGCTTCCAAGAAAAACTGATTCTATGCACTCCAGAATTGTGGTGAACAAGAGGGTTCTCCCAATATGGTTATCGGTATGTTGAAAGTCTTCCAACTTGATGTTTATGATTTACTTAATTCGGGTGTTACCTTGTATTTTGTGATCCCATATGTGTTTATGAGGTTTGATGTTCTTCATAATGGGTTGTTAGATCCTTTTTTTGTCTCTACTCCTGTTGGTGATTCTATTATGGCTAAGAGAGTCTATTGAAAGTGTCTGTTTTCCTTGTCCCATAGAGTTACTCTTGTCGATTTGGTAGAGCTTTATATGATAGATTTCTATGTTATCCTTGGTCAGGATTGGCTGCATTCTTGTTATGCTTCTATTGATTGTAGAACCCGTGTAGTCAAGTTTCAGTTCCCAAAAGAGCCTTTCCTAGAGTAGAAAGGGGGAAATTCTATGCCTAAAGGTCCGAATTTCTCTTGTATTAAAGATATAAAGATGATTGATAAGGGTTGCATATACCATGTTATGGTGAGGGATGTGGATTTTGAAACCTCTACTCTTAAGTCGGTCCCTGTTATTGATAAGTTTCCAGAAGTATTCCCAGATTCCTGCCAAAAGGGAAATAGACTTCGTATTAACCTTCTCCCAGATATAGAACCAATATCTAGTTCCTCCTTACCGAATGGCTCCGGTAGAACTTAAGAAATTGAAAGATCATTTGAAAGACTTGTTGGATAACGGTTTCATCCAACATAGTATCTCTCTATGGGTTGCTCCAGTCTTTTTTGTTAGAAAGAAGGATGGTTCTTTTCATATGTGTATAGACTATTGAAAGTTGAATAAGGATACCATTAAGAAAACGTATCCTCACCTAAGGATAAATGATCTGTTTGACCAACTTCAAGGAGCGAGTTACCTCTCCAAGATTGACCTTTTTCGGGTTATCACCAATTGAGGGTAAAGGAAAATGATATTCCAAAAATGGCCTTTAGAACCCAATATGGTCATTTTGTGTTTTTGGTGATGTCTTTTTGTTTGATTAATGCTACAACCGCTTTAATGGATTTGATGAATAGGCTGTTTAGACAATATCTTGACATGTTTATGATTGTGTTCCTTGATAATATATGATTTATTCGATAAGTGAGGATGATCACATCAATCATTTGAGGATTGTGTTGCCAATTCTAAAGGACCAACATCTCTTTGCAAAGTTTAGCAAATGTAAGTTTTGGTTATAGTACGTGGCTTTTCTTGGTCACATTGTTTCAAGTAAGGGTATTGAGGTAGATCCTAAGAAGACGGATGTGGTCAAGAGTTGTAGACCTTTATTCTTGGGTTTAGCTGGTTACTACAGAAGGTTTGTGGAAGGTTTTCCTTCCATTGTTTCATCGTTGACCCAAAAGAAGGCTAAGTTCGTGTGGTCTGAAGCTTGTGAAATGAGTTTCCAAGAATTTAAGGATAGACTCACTTCCGCTTTAGTAATGACTTTACCGGATGGAAGTTATGGTTTCATGGTTTCTTGTGATGCCTCAAGAATTTGGCTAGGATGTGTACTTATGCAAAATGGGAAGGTTATTGCATATGCTTCAAGGCAACTTAAGGTTCATGAAAAAAATTATCCTACCCATGAACTTTAACTAGCGGCAGTTGCTTTTGCCTTTGTGACACTCCAGAATATGCTAGGCCAAACTAGACCCTAAACGTATGATTAAAAATAGTAAAATGACTCCCTGAACTTTTAGTAAAACATTTATGGGTAAAATATCGTTAAGGGGTTAAGAATATGTGGCAAGTGCCATGGCCAAGGGGCTAAGCCATGGCCAAGAGGCCTAGGCTGTCCCTAGACATTAGCTACTACCCCATCCTTCACAAGAGGGACCACGAGTTGTGGTCCATACCACGGCTCGTGAAAGTGGGCGTGGACTGGCCTTGGCCATGAAAAGTTGGCAACAAAACTTCCTAGCTTTTGCCTCAAAAACCACGGGCAACACAACGGCCCGTGGTGGACCTCACGAACCGTGCAAGTGCTCGTAAAGGTCACTTGACACCAAGGCTCTAAGGCCTTGCCAAGGCATTACCTTCACAAGACCAAGTCATGACAACGGCCATCACCACGGACCGTGGTCCTTACCACGGATCATGGGAGACTCCGTGGTCTTGCCTTGGCCATGGGTAAGCTTGGCCACCAAAAGATAGCTACTGCATCCACCACCACTTGCAGCACCACGACCTGTGGTACTCTTCCCGGACCGTACAAGTGTCCTTGGTCCCTGACGGGGACTACTAAATGAAGGACAAATGTGACTTTTCCTTTTTAAGTCCAACTAGTGTGGGGCTGTTTTCGGTATTTTATGGGGTGGTTTATATATTGTTTTAAGTCATTTTTTACCCAATCTCAAATCAAAAACAAAAAAAAACATATAATTCTCCCAAAACCCACTTCTCTCAATATTTGTCTCTCTACAAGTTCCCCCATTAAAGAACACTAAAAGCTTCAAGATTAGTGTTCAAGCTCCAAGAATCCCACTCCAATTTCATGGAAAAGCTTCAATTAAGGTATGGGAACCTTCATTCATTGAATTTCTTTCTCCATGAAGCCCTTCAACTTCTAATTTCGATGTTGGGAATTTGTCCAAAAACTAGGGTTTTGATTCTAGCCATGGGTTCTTCTTAAAAACGATTTCGTTATGTTAATTGTCTTTTATTATGATGAATATGATGTTTAATGAGGGTTTTTATTGTGCAATTTCCCATGAGCCCATGTGTTTCCCCCATGACCCCAACTTTATGAAATTTAGATGGGTAGGTCGATGCAATATGAATATTTAGAATTGTATGTATGTTAATTTAGTCTATTAATATTTTATATTGCATGCTTAAAGTACTAATTGTAAGTGTGATTGTAAGATATGTAGATGGTAAGAGACGAATCTTGAAGTATAGCCTTGAAGGCAATGTATGAAGGTATTCTATGTTTAAGATTCTCATATTTGATTTGCTGATCCACTTGAAAGGTGGAGGTGCTTACTTTTCAAGTATCTATGTATGAAGTTATGTTCCACTGGAATGGTGAAGATCCTATGACTATGTATGAATTGTCATGGATGACTATATGAGGATTCTAAAGGTGAAAGGTATTTCTCACTATGATGCATCAATGAGTTTTGTATGACTTAAATTGAATGGAGTGTAAAGTACTCTTTCACATATGAAATTTGCAATTCACCTTAACTAAGTATAAATTGGAGAATTATGCTTAGCACCAAGCGGATATGGCAAAATGAGGTAGACACCTTCTTGCTAATACAATAGGCCGGGTTTTCTACATATTCTCTCATGAGATGTAAACTCTCCTGCTAATACAATAGGTTGGGTTTCTAGAAGCAATGTCCCTATCCCATAACTATGTGCCCGCATAGTTCTTAGCTAGTGGATCCACATTATAGCTATATATCTTTAGTTCTACCTTAGGCATGTAGGACGCCTTCTTTTGGTGTGGGGTTATATGACGCCGGATTCCATGTAGCTCACATGGTCTATGTCGGTTATTGCTATTCTCCCTATGTAATAAGATAATGAATATGACTTGAACTATACTAGTGATTTCTTGATAAGTTTACTTAGTAGGACTGAGGAATGGGACTTCACTTTTATACCTAGGTGCCAAGCCTGCTTGAACACTTGCAGCCAACCAACCCACGATTGACATCACACCCCGTGGGTCCACCAATGGCCCGCGGTCGTGGACTCGTGGGTGGGGCAGTGAAGAGACTTAGGTCGATTAGTAAAGGGGTTAGGAGAACTTTCTACAATTAATTAAGTATTATGTGACATCATTTTAACTTAGTTTAGACCATCAATATAAAGACTTTAGACCCTTAATTAATTCATTCCATATCATTCTCTCAACTCACCAAAAAGAAACCCAATTCCCTCTCAAAAATGCTCTCTCTAGAAAGAAGAAGAAGAAGAAGAAGAAGAAGATGGTAAAGCTAGGTCAAGACTCCATTTTTTCAAGCTTTCTAGGCTTTGTGATTGTAACACCCTGTAATTTAGTGAGTTGAACTAGTGAATTCTAGAGCCTTTGGTAAGAGTTTTAGAGTGTCGTATGTGGGTTAAAACTTGTAAAAATGTTTCCTGTACTTAGAATAGGGGTTTTAGGGGTTAAACATCCAGGTATGACTCCCCAAGGACAAACCAAAGAGGCCCTTGAGGAGGACCCCAAAACAGTCCCTAAATCTGGAAATTTTAGTGACCTACGGATGCCATCTACAGGCCATAGATGGACCCACGCCCCATAGGTTGGGGTCATGAGTCAATGCCTGCAGTGGCCTACACTTTTAGAGCTGCAGACCTCACCTACGGAGGTGGTCCACACCCAGTAATCCAACTATGATCCGTAGGTGGTGAGGTTGTAGGTGCTGCCAGTTTTAAGTTGGGGGTTTGGGAATTGATTAGTTAATTAATTAGGGGTTAAATGAGGTCAGTTAGTTAGGTAATTAGCCACTTATATAAGTATAATACACCCCTAAACTAATCACTTTAACTCATTCATCCAAGACCCCAAATTACTCTCAAGAACTTCTCTCTCTAGAAGCTAAGAAGAAGAAGAGAAGAGAAAAGGACAGCACCTAGGTCGAGTTTTCTCCATGGATTCAAACTTTGTTTAGGGCTTTGATTAAACGTATGTGAAATTTATTCATCTATGGGTTCTTCCACCCATAGAGCCCCCATAGTTTCCCTACTTGTGAAATCAAAAACTAAATTCTTGCTAGGGTTGTGCTTGCATTGTGGGTAGGGTTTGGTTGTGATTCCATTCTAGTGGATATCACCCAATTATGATTTATTTAGCTTTGTTTAGTGATATTATGATGATTTCATGTGATTTCTATGGTAAACCCTAATGTAAATTGATGAATGTGATAATTGTGGGTTTATTCCATTAGAGGCAAAGTTGAAGGTCCAAAAGTGATCTTCCTAAATCAATGTCTTGTATACTAATTGATCATAGTTAGGATCATCTAATCATGAATTGAACTAGACTTAATTGAATAGGAAGGATCTTGACTTGTAAATTTAGAATTGAACCTTTATGAATAATTATGACTAGAATCACTTCGTAGCAAATAATGTGATTGAATAGCTTGTAATTTAGACATGAATCATTATAGAATGAAGTTGAGATTGAAAGTAGGGCTTGCAGCCATCATTGTTAGGGCTTTGGGGGTAAATTCAATATGATGTGATCTTGTTGTGTATTGTGTTTCTCTTATACACTTAGGCATGAATTGCTAGGAGATCCAAGGGATCTCTCACATACAAGGATTCTAGGTTTGCTTAATAACCTAAATGAATCAAAGCATGTTAGACTAGAATAGCTTGAAGTTATGACATATGTTCCCTTCATGTATAGCTTGGCTTAGTAGGATAAGACCAAGGTTGATAGCTTGGGATGGAGGATCTATACTATCCTAAGGGATAGCTTGACTTAGCATTGTAGAATGCGTATCATGGTAGCATGAGTTAGTAGTAGTCATGGTAGCATAGGATTTAGGATTTATACTCTCCTATGGGTAGCTTGAACTAGCATTGCTAGGATGCATTTCATAGTAGCTTGACTTAGTTTGGCCAAGACCATTTCATGGTAGCTTTAGGATTGAGGACTTATACTCTCCTAAGGGTACCTTGACTTGCATTGTAAGGTATATTTTGAAGGATAGCTTGAGTTTGGTTAGTCACGGTAGCTTGGGATTAAGAACTCATACTCTCCTAAGGATAGCTTAGGGTTGAGAATCATACTCCACTATGGATAGCTTGCATATGTATTCTAGTACTCATGTAAGGGTAGCATCACTTAGTTGGTTTAGGACTATTTAATGGTAGCTAGGATAGGACACTTGTACCTTTCCTACAGTAGCTTGGACTTGCATGTTAGTGTGTCTTCCAAGTTAGTTAACTTAGCTTAACCTAGTTATGTTAGTAAGATGATAGTATGGTCTAGCCAATTAGGAGGTTATTCCTTGGTATCCTTGAAGAGGTAAATAGAATAGAGGGACTAGTCCCCAACTAGTAAACATTCATGGTAGTTTAAAAAGTACTTAGTGTGGGTAGTAGTATGGGATGCTATCCATATATGACACAAGTATGACTTGAGGCTAGTTGTGAAGGGTTCCCTTATGTAGTATGACTTAACTTGGGTTGTTGCCATAGTTTCCTTCCAATTTATGAGGACTAAGGTGGTAGTTCCCTTGCCTATATGAAGTAAGGTTATAGTAAGACCAAAAGGAGGGTGAATATGACTAAGATGACTTCAAGGCCATGCTTAGTGTGAAGGGTAGTATGGGATGCCTTTCATGCATTGCACAAGTGTGTCTTGAGGTTACTTAGAAGTATGGTGACCTTAGGGTAGTAAGACTTATGACTTAACCATGCACATAGACTATGATTAAGATGACCAAAATGGGATACTTGGCTTGGGTGGTATTATGGGATGCTATTCTTGCTTTGCACATATATGCTTTTCAGGTTACTTGAGAATGGTGCTAATATGGTATAGATGACTGTCACTACCCGGGAGCACCGCCTAGTCGTAACACAGTGTACTCGACCCCGAAGGGGTCTAATACAAGACTCATAGCATTCTTGAACATAAGAACATAGGAAAAATAGAGGAGAATTTATAACTTTCTTTACAATCGAAGACATTTCATTAAAAATCAAGAGGAAGACTTTCTAGACATTGAACACTATGTCTCAAACCATCTAATACTTTTCAATACAAATTTGGGACTTAGCCCACACAAAAGCTTTAACATAACTAAAAGACATAAAAGGAAAATAATGGGTTCTGTCCTCGAACTATGAAGACTCACCAAGTCTTCATCTTCAAGCACCTTAGAAACCTATCCTTCAAGAATAGATAACCAACATCTACAAACCCTACACTTTAGTAAAAAGGGAGAAGAATGGGGTTAGCACATTAGATGTACTAAGTATGATGACCATGCAAAAACATGCATAAAAAGGGACTTTTTGTTTGAAAGTCATGCTCTTATGCCATTTAGTAAAACTTCATGAACATTTATAAAAGAGGCATAATATAAGTCACAACCAACATACAAGTCACATTTTCACATTTGAACAAGATCAACATATAAACCTTTACCTTGACCTTAAGCGTTCACCTCAAGTAACCCTCAAGCTATACCTTGTGCAATGTAAGGATAGCGTCCCATACCACTACCCACAGTAAGGCACCACCTTAAGGTCACCATAAGTGAAGTTACCATTCATCCTTTGCACCTTTACACAATAAGGCATATAAGAGACATAAACATTACATGAATCACATCATCACATTAATACCAACATCTAAGACAATTCTAAGTCATACTTGTGCAATGTGCAAGTAGCATCCCATAATACTACTCACACTAAGTACTCCTTTGAAGTCACTTTAGTGAAGGAACATTCATAAACAATAAACATGACAATGACAAGGAAGTAATCTCATTATACAATCCAAGTATAGTATGCATCATTACATTTAAGCATTTAAGCCAACATTCTTCATTAGGTTCATTTAGGACATATTCATGCATTTAGAGGACTTCATACATTTAGTCATTAAAACTTCGAGAACTCACTATAGTCCCTCAACGCATACTCGTGCAATGTATAGATAGCATCCCATACTACTACACACACTTTGTAGTACCTATCAAGTAACCATAATGCACATCTCATATGATGGGAATAGTCATTAACCGACATAGACCATGAGAGCTAAATCATGGAATCCAGTGTCATGTAACCTTACACCGAAGAAAGGTGTTCTACTTTCCTATGGTAGAACTAGTACACTTCCTATGTAGGCACATAGATATGGGATAAGAAATATGTTCATTGGACTCTAGCCTAACATTTGGGAGAGCCACCATCTTAGCCGTATCCACTCGGTGCTTAGGCTCCATTCCCATAGTAGTTTCATTTACATTAGTGTACTTGAGAAGGCCACCATCATTAGGCCTACCGACCCAAATTACTTTTACCAAGAAAGGGCCACCAACAATAGGCCTACCATTTCAAGGTACATTAAGGATAGCACCTTGATCTTCCTAGAGAGAGCCACCACCATTAGGTCTGCCATCTCTTGGTTCATCATTTCATACAAGAAGGAGGCCACCACCATTAGGTCTAGCGCTTCAAGGTTTAACATTCACATTGGGTTCTAGACTCATAATAAAGGGCCACCAACACTAGGTCTACCGGTTCAATACATAGCCTAAAATACCTCATTAGTCATTCATAGAAAGGCTACCAATATTAAGTATACCAATTCTAAACATTCATCCATTCATTCCAGAAAAGGCTACCAACATTAGGTCTACCAATTCTAAATCATCAACACATTCATTCATCAATACAAGAACAGAATGCCTTAGCCTACCAATTCAAGAGATCACATTCAACATAGATTTCATTATCAAGAAGAGGGCACCTAAGTCTACCAATCCAAGATACAACATTACATTATAAAAACCCTTCACATTCCATCATCAACTTTCATGAGTATTTAGTGAGAATATGCTTCAATCACAACACATTTACATTCACATGTACAATATCATGATAATACATCAATTCATCAAACTATGCCTTCAAGGCCATGTTCACAATATATAAAGTAATTAAACACCTCCACCTTTCAAGTGGATCAACATCTCTAGCACAATTCTACTACAACAAGTAATTAGGTGAAACTTTCCCTTCCAGACTTAGTAAGCATTTTGACATCTCAAATTGAAGCACCTATCAAGTGAAGAAATTTAAGATTCAGCCAAAATATTTGAACTCTATATGATAGCCAAATACTCACTAACTAATATCAAATACAAGGTATACATGAACGTGGAACAAAGGGAGAATGAGGAAAGATCAACTTAAGGACGGATAAATATACCAAGTAAGTACATATAAATGTACATTAAAGCAAGTAGGGATCTTGTGAGGTAACATTATAGTCTGACACAATGGGAGTAATAACTAATAAAGGGAACATATGAACATGTGAAAAGATGACATATATAAGATGGAATAGACAATTGAAGCAAGTTGGCAAGATATGGGCAGATTGTATATCTCACATATAAACATATGTACCATGTGTAATCTAGGATCATTTTGATTTACATAAGGGGAATACGTGCCAAGGGTACTTTGACAATGAAATAAGTTTAAACATTGCGTGCTAGTGATAAACTCATATTAGGAGTACTCACTTTGAAGCTCTAGGCAGTAGGAACTGCAACTATGGATCAGTCACTACCAAGGGCACTTAGAAAGCTTACTTTGTAATACAAGTGTTGGTTTCATGCCAAAGAAATAGGAAATCGAATAGCCTTACTTACCTTGTTGCACAATACTGGATATTACAATGAGTTAACCGTCTTCCTTTTAAGACTATTTATCTACTACAATGGAGTAAATAATAAAACTAGCATTAGTAGTTCATCAACAAGTTTGGGCTACTTGATCAGACCTAAATAGTAATTGGCAGTAAATCTATAATTGATCCCATCAAGGGTGTTCTTCCACCCATTCTCCTCTAATTTTTTCATACAGTATACAACCGTCTTAGAAAGTCCTCCCAAACTCCTCGGTTTTCATAACATTTGGAAAGCAGTATACGAAGCGATTGCATAAAGTAAGGTCATGCAACAATCAATTAAGTGGTGTATCACTACACTTTCAATGTTCTATCCTTTAACCAGTTCCCATGACTTCTCTGCATATATACAGCCACACCTCCTTATTTTACGATACACAAAATAGTCCCGATGCATCACCATGTGAAAGTAGCAATATTAATCATGGCTTCCCACCAACATCCCATTAGTTCCCACTAACATTACATTTAAGATGCTCAAACGAGCTCACAATAAAAATTTAAGGCGACTCCACTCGATGGATGTCCCTACAAGCACATCCTTCTTAAACATTTACCAAGCTCACACCATATAGAGGCAACACTCCTAAATTTATAAACTACACCTGTTTCCTTCAAATTTTAATGGTGAAGCTGTAAACCAGAACTATTGGAGCTTCTATGGCTTTCCTTGGGAGTAATTTTCTGGGAAATAAGTGATGAAGGAGATGTGATGAGCATGAGTGCTTTACAGGTACCTTCTGAACGTTTTCACTTAGTAAATTGGAGAAATAATATGGTCCTTTACATTAAGCAAGCAGGTGCATCACCTCCTCAAGTTCTGCCACAAGTTTTTAAGTAGGTGCATCACCTCCTTTCCCTTTTCATTTCAAATGCAGTCCACCTATTCTAATTAGGTGCATCACCTACTTGTCACCTACTAGCATAGTTTAGTCAAGCAAGTACCTCACTTACTTTACACCATTTTCCCAATCTTAGTTTCTTTACAAGACTGTAGCACTAATACGCAGTTTACCACTTTGACTTTTACATCGAATACCACATTTCCCGAGTTCAAATTGTTTTTGAGTTCACTTAGTCATATATGTGTTGGAAGGCACGGGATATTACAATTTTAAACCTATTCTATTTTCATTAGTCGCATAGGAAATCGAGTCCATAACTATAACACAGGCAATATATAAGCGTCATATAAATAGAACTAGTACACGTAGAATATGGGGTGTTACATCCCCTCCCCCTTATGATTATTGGTCCTCGAAGGATAAGTGTAGTTGATAGTTGGTTCCTAGAATTTCATTTGGAGATTTGTGAGAGTTTTCTTTGTAAGTAGGACTATCCAAAATCTATAGATTAACCAAAAAAACGTATGCACGAGTCTCACGGGACGTCCTAATAGATATGGTTCATGAATAAGAATATGACAAATTAAACCCGTTTCTTGACCATGTAATCCACTAAAGAAACACAAGTAAAACTCATACTAATAAGGAATTTAATATACCTAAACACAAGACATGCAAATAACATTTCAAATGAACGAATGCTAGTAGGACTTATGATCATATAAGGGGACCACATGATCTCATATCTTTATGTTGATGCTTAGAATGAGTAGAGGTATTTAGGATCTCGGCCATCATCTATTCCCAACTATCTTATGTTATACTCTAGTCCTTCCTCAATACTTCAATGAAGGTTACATCTTTTGTGCTTAGCTTCCGGGCCTAGCAATTAAGAATAACTATAGTATCTCCCAATTTTTTTTTATGGAATGGATATAAAATCGTAGGACTAACCTATCGGGGCTCTACTTTTCATTCTCTTTTTATCTTATGACGCTTTTCAGAGATGAGTCTTATAAGAACGTATAGCTGTTAATATAAACTCTAAAGTTTTATGCCGCACATTCGGATAAGGCTGCTAAGTTATTTATCTATGGTTGTGATAAAACTTACATATATGCCCAACATTTTCTGGTCAAAATCTTCACTACCTAATGATACAAGGACACATTTTCCCAAGATGTTCAAAACTCAAGTCGATAAGCACAGAGGATCATAATATACGGATAAACAAGTCACATTGTGTATGACACACAGGCAGACTAGCACAAAAGGGAGCGCATAATATACTGACATTAAGCTATAGAAATATTTGGTGTATGCGTGCATATGGTTCATATAGTAGCATGTGGGAGAATGAATTATAAGGAATATAAGAAGTGGACTAGATGAGCACATGATGCATGAGTACTAAAGCTACGAAATATATAATGTGTAATTAAGTAGACTATACACGAAACACAAATCACATTGAACAAGTGTGTAATATCGCATGGATAGGTGGACTAACATGTCAATAAGTACACATATGAAATATGAGCAAGTCACATGACATATGGCAAGAAATGCTATAAGGCCTGTAATGTTTAAGCAAGTAGGCTCCGAGGCATGTAATATATATAGAAACAATTTATGATGCATATGACATGTAAACAAGTGATATGTGATTCGTATAAAACCCACAAGCACTAATTTTGCCATAGCATATGATCAATTAGCCAGCAGTACCCATATAATATGGAAAAGTAACATGTGGAAAGCAACCAGTGCAATAAATAATATGTAGGTAAAAGGTCTTACGAAAACATATAGCAATAAACAAGGGTGCTCTGAAGAGGATAACACTTACATGCAAGCATTCAATGACATTAGGTAACATGTGAGAAAGTAATCCTCAAAGGGAAAATAACAGACAAATAGATAAGTTATAGAACATGCAACATGTATAATTACATAACAGACCATCTTTGGAAACAACGAGATATCCTATAGAACCACTCTACCATATTAACAACAAACAGACTGTCTTAAGCATTAAGTCACAGGTGGGAGAGTTCTGCTCATATTCCTTACTCACCTCAAAGAACATACAATTTATTTCCCCATCTACTTTCTTCAACCTCCTAAGAATTCTTATAGGTCTTTTGCTATTGGAACTTGGCTTCCTTCTAGGTCAATACAAATACTACAGTTAAGATAGAAAAAAGAATCCTCAATAGTTCATCTTCTGGAGTAGGAGACTGACGTCAACTTTACCGTCATTACTAGCTTGTGTGTTACATCACACACAATATCCGGTGGGTTTAAAATAAAAAATAAATAGTGAAGCTTGAAAAAACTATTAAACATGAACTCTAATAACATGTAAATACTAGGTACCTATAAAGTTATATCATGATTCATAACATCTTAGAGTCAGCTGCTTTAGGCTTAACTAAATAGGTCCAGCCATAATAATAATAGATTTCATCTTTTTTTTAAATAAAAAGTGAGGGTGCTCCGACTCTCTTTCCATGCAAGATAGAAATTATTGGACTATGATTAAAGAATTAATACTGGCATATATTAAATGAATCATGTAGTAGCTCTATTCATTTTGATGGAAGTCTATACATGTGTATAATGCTTTACTTCTCTTTTGTACTAATGATGTAGAGGAACTAGGTACAGGTATATTTTATCTATGTGACCTTTCTATTCCCCCTTTTTTTTTCTCATTGTTATCAAGACCAAATATCAAAACTGGAATCAATACTAAAATGACTTTTCTATCTAAAAAGATTCACAAAGTTGTTCTTGGGTGCGACTCGTTAAGGTTGAAGAGTTTATACCGTATTCTTGTCCCATACACTTAGAAATCACTCTTTCATAACCACCTATCTCACTCCTCTTTAGCATCCTCATATTACCCCCACTCCTATGTTTAGAGGATTTGACATGTCCCATCTCTATCTAACTAGAATCTCTACGTACCCATATTCGGCCCGTGTCATTCAAGCTTTATTCTCACATTCTTGCTATCTAACAAGTACCTTCTAATAAAAACTAGTAGTTTCATGCTCTCCTATCCCACTATGTTGTAACCTAATTAATCACAACTTAGGTCTAACTAATCAATTTTCCTTTTGTTAACCTTACCCTTTAGTCACATACTAATCCTCTATAGCCAAAACATAGATTATAGTAGGAACTACCATACATATATCATTTGCAGCAATTAGCACAATTATCCCTAAGTTTTATACCCATGAAAAGAATACAAATATTATTAGCACTTATTCGGTGTGGTTGCCATATACCATATAGAAAGCCAACTATTAGCATATTCGGGATGATATATGGAGAGAATTTGGGCTTTCTCAGCCAATTAAATACCTCTCTAGTAACACTAATGCACTGATACATTCACCTATTAGATTGTGCCGCTACCTTCTTCCAACTAAAAGAAACTTGTTCAACAACATCAATTTAGAATACATGTGTAAGTTGAAAATTCTATGTATATCACAAACTAAGAACGAGTGTCCTCTATAGGAATAGATCCTATAAATATGGAGGAAATATAGAGCTCAAAAGTTTGTTACATCCTCATAAGAAGATGTGCTTGGAAATGCTACAACTCATATATGTAACTAGGTAAATCCATCCTTTTTTAAGCATATGGATAACCATACTATATCTTTTTCAATTGAACCAACATGATACAAATGGTACAAATGCAACTTTAGATGCAAATAACATAAAAGCCTGTACATACCTTGTGGGGTGGGATGGTCGAATAAAATGAGCTCAATCTAGTGTGTTGACATTTTAGCTAGCAATAACCTTAATCATAGTAAGCATAATATGAATAACATGATCAGGTAAAAGTAGAAATTCACTTCTTAATTTTGCTCCATCGCACGATTTGGATTATGAAGGAAAGTAACATTTCTTAAATGTCCAATTAGCCCCCTAATTATAAATGTGGCGCGCAACACATTTATAAGTAAGGCTCTACAAGACACGGCTTTGTAGACTCCCTAAGACGAACTGCTCTGATACCACTTTTGTCACACCCCAACCCTAGGTGAGGCGGACAAGCACCATATGAACACATGATTTACAAGTGACCTATGATGAGAAAGTAAACTACTATGCAAATAGATTTACTAATGAGAACTTTCGTAAACAATACATGTTGACTAGCTGAACGGATACATGTGACAAGTGAAACTATGAATACAAATGATAGCTTTAAAATGTCTACAAAGCCTCAACTGGAATCCATGACTGTACTACTAGGACAATACACATAGTAAAGACTCGGCAAAGCCCAGAAACAACCTGGAGCTCACCAACAACCACTGAGTATCATGTGCTTCTACTGGGGAGATCTATTAGTTGAGTAGCTGTACCTGCAGCATGAAATGCAGCGTCCCCAATAAGGGACCTCAGTTCGAATGAATGTACTGAATATGTAAGGCATAATACAACCATATGTAAAATGAAAGCTCAAGTGAAACCAAATACCATTAGATAAGGATTAGAGACCACATTTCCTTATACTTGTGGAATCGTGTATGTTACATTCATTTCTTTACATTACTGTACGTTATAATCTTGATAAGCCATATGATACAAATGACCAACTGATCAGCGGTAGAAGAGGATGACCCATGTTAGGCATTTTAACCCCTGTGATGTTGTCCTCACAATTCCACAAATTGGGATCGGCCCATGCTAGGCTTTCGCCCCTGAGCTGCCACCCTTCTATTCCAATTGGGATCGGCCTATGGTAGGCTTTCGCCCATGAGTTGCCACCCTTCTATACCAATTGGGATCGACCAATGCTTGGAATTTTCCCCTGGGCTGCCACCCATAATTATACATATCGCTTCACTAAGATTTTTTCATCTTTAAGATTGTTGTTTTGATGTTCATAACTCTTTTGATATTGTTCTTTTGATGATCATAACTCTTTTGAGATTGTTGTTTTGGTGGTCATAATCATTGTTGAGATTTGGAACTATGGACCAGTAGTAAAAGACATATGAATATGGAGTTACGATAATAACAATGACGTGGGAAGCAAATGTGACACCAACGTAATATTTTGGAGCTTCTATGACTCAATAAGCATTTTGACATCTCAAATTAAAGCACATATCAAGTGAAGACATTTAACATTTATCGAAAATATTTGAACTCTATATGATAGCCAAATACTCACTAACTAATATCAAATACAAGGTATACATGAACATGGAACCAAGGGAGAATGTGGACAAATTTAACTTAAGGACGGATACATATTCCAATATAAATGTACAATAGAGCAAGCAGGGATCTTGTGAGGTAACCTTATAGTCTAACACAATGAGAGTAGTACCCAATAAAGGGAACATATGAACATGTCAAAAGATGACATATATGATGGAATAGACAATTGAAGCAAGTTGGTAAGATATGGGCAGATAGTATATCCAACATATAAACATATGTACCATGTGTAATCTAGGATCATTTTGATTTCTATAAGGGGAATACGTGCCAAGGGTATTTTGACGATGAAATAAGTTTAAACCTTGCAAGCTAATACTTGGTAGAGTAAGCACGTAGATTTAGTGATAAACTCATATTAGGAGTACTCACTTTGATGCTCTAGGCAGTAGGAACTGCAACTATGGATCAGTCACTACCAAGGGCACTTAAAAAGCTTACTTCGTAATACAAGTGTTGGATTCATGCCAAATAAATAGGAAATCGAATCGCCTTACATACCTTGCTGCACAACACTGGATATTACAATGAGTTAACCGTCTTCCTTTCAGATTATTTATCTAAGATGGAGTAAATAATAAAACTAGCATTAGTAGCTGATCAACATGTTTGTGCTACTTGATCAGACCTAAATAGTTATTGGCAGTAAATCTATAATTGATCCCATCAAGGGTGTTCTTCCATCCATTCTCCTCTAATTTTTTTCATACAAAATACAGCCTTCTTATAAGGTGCTCCGAAACTCCTCGATTTTCATAACGTTTGGAAAACAGTATACAAAGGGATGGCATAAAGTAAGCTAATGCAACTATCAATTAAGTTGTGTATCACTAAACTTTCAATGTTCTATCCTCTAATCAATTCTCATGACTTCTCTGCACATATCCAGCCACACCTCCTTATTTTACGATACACAAAACAGTCCCTATGCATCACAATGTGGAAGTCGCAATACGAATCACAACTTCCCACCAACATCCCATTAGTTCCCACTAACATTACATTTAAGATGCTCAAAACGAGCTCACAATCAAAATTTAAGAGGACTCCAATCAATTGTTGTCCCAACAAGCACATACTTCCGGAACATTTACCAAGCTCACACCATATAGAGGCAACACTCCTAAGTTTATTAACACATACAAACTTTTACAAACAATGCAAGAACAAGAGAGGGATGAAAATTTCCATAGCTTATCTTGTTGGACAGAAACCTCACTTGCTAAGACTTGGATTCTTCAAGGTTTAGGTTGTCCTCTCCGCCTTACCTTTTTGTTAAATCAGATTATCACATGAATTCCTTCAGATGGGAGATGTTTTACCAACTTATACTTTAACAACACCTGTTTCCTTGAGATTTTAATGGTGAAGCTGTACACCAGAACTCTTGGATCTTCTATGGCTTTCCTTGGGAGTAATTTTCTGGTGAATAATTGATGAAGGAGATGTGATGAGCTTGAGTGCTTTACAGGTACCTTCTGGACGTTTTCACTTAGTAAATTGGAGAACTAATATGGTCCTTTACTTTAAGCAAGCAGATGCATCACCTCCTCAAGTTCTGCCACATGTTTTTAGGTAGGTGCATCACCTCCTTTCCCTTTTCACTTAAAATGTAGTCCACCTATTCTAATTAGGTGCATCACCTACTTGTCACCTACGAGCATAGTTTAGTCAAGCAAGTACCTCACTTATTTTACACCATTTTCCCAATCTTAATTTCTTTACAAGACCGTAGCACTAATACACACTTGACCACTTTGACTTATACATCGAATATGTAACCACCTGAGAGCACCCCCTAGCCGTTACATGCGTATTCGACCTCTCGGAGGTCTTATACAAGCCTTAGCATTCATTCATCGCATAGATCATAAAAATCACTAAGAATTTAAAACTTTTATTCAACAAAACCATAAGACTTCAAGAGTCATCAACATTTGAAAACATAAATACGCAAGCGGAACTACTAAGTCTCTTTAGCCAATCTTAGACAAGAACTTAAAACGTACTAAGGGACACGAACCTTTACAAATGAAATGAAACATAAGTGTCTATTACAATGACTAAGAAACTTCAAAACATAATCCTCAAATCTTGAGGACATACCAATGACTTGGAAGAGTGAAGCAATCCAAGCAACTCCAAAGCACAATCTCTTCCTAGTTACCACAACCTACACTTGTAGTAAAATACAAGAAAGGGGTTAGTACAACACACGTACTAAGTATGAGAATATGCAAAACATGCTAAAAAGGACAGTTGTTTGGAAGTTATGCTTTCATGCCATTTTGATAAAATCTCATGAACATCAACATAATAGGCACCTTACAAGCCACAACCAACAATACAGAGTCATATGCTTCACAATACATCATAAACATACATAACCCATTTACCTTTACCTTCTTGCCTTGGATCTCCACCTTAAGTAACCCTTAAGCAATACCTTTGTGCAATGTATGGGCAACGTCCCATACCATCACCCACACTAACGCACCACCTTAAGGTCACACAAAGTGCACTTACCATGCATACCTCAACCTTCATCAATTAATCACCTAAGACATATATGCACATAAGCCAACAAGTCACTTCATAAAACTAGAACACTCATCAAATGTCATCCCAAGACTCACCTAAGTAAGACATGGTGAGGCAGCCCATACTACCTCTCCATACCACACCCAAGTGATCCTCATGGCTACACAAGACAAGCTCCATTCACATCTCAACATAAATCGTTCATTCAACTTAATGCATTCATTAATGATATAAGATCATCACATACATTCAATTCAACATAAGCACTTACATTCAATTCATTATGACTCACTTTCCCAATAGCATGCTCAAAGACCAACACTTTCATTAATTAGCCCAATAAGACTCATTCATTCATTATCATTACTAAGACACACCAAGTTCTCCCTTAAATGTCTACTTGTGCAATGTCTAGATGATGTCTATTCCACCACCTATCCTAAGTAGTACACCTTTAAGAGACCCTAGTTCATTCATTCATTAATGTGGGGGAAGAGCCTTAACCGACATAGACCATGGAGCTTGACATGAAATCTTGGTAGTAACCCTTACCTGATAAGGGATCCCCACTTGCCTAAGGTAGGGTCATTCTTTTAGCCTTTACGTGGTAGAGACCACTAGCTAGTCCTATGTGGGCACATAGTTAAGGGATGGAAGGACTGCTTCTAAGTACCCACATCTCAACTAACGAAGGGGCACCCATCTTAAGGGTTGCTACTAAATACTCGCATCTCAACTAACGAAGGAGCATCCACATATCTTCATATCCTCTCGGTGCTAGACATTGCTCCCCCACAGAGTTGGACATTCATTTCATTCATTCATTTAGGGATAAGGATTGTCACTAAGTACTCTCATCTCAACTCACGAAGGAGTACCCATCCTAGCCTAACATTCATTCATTTAGGGATAAGGATTGCTACTAAGTATTCTCATCTCAACTCACGAAGGAATACCCATCCTAACCCTCATTCATTCATTAAGGAAGCTCTTGGATTCAAAGACGAGAAAACCTTTCATCTAGGAACCCTATTCATTTAAAATAGTACATTATGAGACTATCCTTACAATAGACCCAACATTCATTCTTTTAGTATTAACTCCCATTCTTTTTATTCATTCTCACATTCTTTCATTCACTCTTCACTAGGTGTGAGAGTAGGTAAACATAGTCTATCCTAAACTCACCTTCATTATAAATTATTCAAAGAAGACAACAACCAAGCATAACACATAAAGTCTCTTTACATGGTCACCTTTCATATTCTTCGACCATACACAAATTCACATCATATCACATTACTTTCACATAATCAACATCACTCAAAACAACAATCATCCAACTTTTCCTACAAGGCCATGATCACAACATGCTCATAAAGTAAACACCTCCCCACTTTCAAAGGGATCAAACCTCACAATTCTAACATCTACAGCATATATATATATATAAAATACTAGAATCAATACTATATTCACAACTTCGTCATCATCATAGACCTTAGCTCACAATTGCCCATTCAAGGCCAACATCCAATATAACACAATTGACCATCAATTCCTCATAATTCAATATAGAACAATACATAAATCAATATCCCATAACAATCTACACATTAATATCACATTATTAGCTCATAATCAATA
>JAJOOR010022473.1:0-30348 GCA_036250505.1 Solanum acaule | reverse complement strand
CCCCCCCCCCCCCCCCCCCCCCCCCCCCCCCCCCCCCCCCCCCCCCCCCCCCCCCCCCCCCCCCCCCCCCCCCCCCCCCCCCCCCCCCCCCCGCTAGTAAGGGCTCAAGGGTTCATGCAAACAAATTACACTGTTAAAATTATTATTTTATGTATAAAAAATATATGTTGACCCCCCCCCCCCCTCCAAGACTTCTTCGTGTGTTTATCTCTTTAAATTTTGAACCCCTTCATATTCGTCACTAAGTAAGGTCACCTTTCCCAGACCCTACTTGGGAAATTATATTGGATATATGTTCATACTTCAATTTTTACAGAAAAAAAAACTTGAAAGAGGCAGTGCACATAACCGTGATTGATAATTTTAACCACTCAAAAAGTAAGAAAGAAAGCATGTTAAGTGAATGACATAAAGACCTGCCTGTGCAGTAATTCCCTCAGACAAACGGCTATATGTTTCAAAAGATGATTCCCTTCACCCCTTCAAGACTTCTTCGTGTGTTTATCTCTTTAAATTTTGAACCCCTTCATATTCGTCACTGAGTAAGGTCACCTTGCCCAGACCCTACTTGTGAAATTATATTGGATATACATGTTCATACTTCAATTTTAACAGAAAAAAAAACTTGAAAGAGGCAATGCACATAACCATGATTGATAATTTTAACTACTCAAAAAGTAAGAAAGACAGAATGTTAAGTGAATGACATAAAGACCTATCTGTGCAATAATTCCCTCAAACAAACGGCTACATGTTTCAAAAGATGATTCCATGCACCCCCTTCGGGGAGTTTGTTAGCTCCCTCATTTTCTTTTAGTATACTTAGACTCAATTTAGTCTAATTTTCTAAAGTAAGGTTTAGATAAAAAAAATATTATTTACTCTGAAAATCAGCAATTTAAGAGTTAATAAACACAGCCAACAATAAACAAGAACATGAACCAGTAAAAGTCCGCTAACGCCAGGGGGCTGCACTTGTAAAATCTCTGCATTTGGACTTTTATTCAATATTGAAATATTTGGTTCCACAGCACGGTATCGAAATGGCACCTCTGAGATCTGATCCCTGTCATGTCTAGACACAGCAGAGACACCCATTCCCATATTTTCTTTAAAAAACATGGAATCAGCCTGATTCTTGAAGAAAGAAGTAAATCTATCTCCTCCAAACATTGTTATTTCTCTTTCCATCATAAGCTATCTCCTTACTTCCAACTCCAACATCTGCTTTCGAGTAACCTCTTCTGCAATGATCTCCTTCCTGATACGCTCTTTATCAATCTCATTCCTTACTGCCTCAACTGCATTGCTACTATGGTTCAATGACTCGGGATCCATCAAAAAAACAAAAACGATGGTATATAAATGCACTTTTACACACAATGAGACAAGTTGATTTTTTCAAGACAAACATGCAGGGATGGTCAGTTGAGTGGAACCTTAAATCTGATCAAAGGATGGATATTCCAACACCATAGCTACAACTATAAAAGTTCTATCATCACTGCTGCAAAAGTTTTTCGATATCTAAATCTAATTAAATATTTCTACCAAACATTCTTCTATTCTTTAAATAGATTAAAACCTTTTTCAAAGTTCTAATTTTATACCCAAACAGAGTTGGATCTAACATTTTAGAAGAAGATAAGTCAAACAAAGTTGCAAAATTTTACCTTGGATTTGTTGCTATTGCTTTGGACAAGGTGGCCGTCAGTAGCCTATTTCTTCGATCTAGTTCATGTTGTGGCTTTTTCTCATATTTGTCTCAAAAAATTATGTAACTCTTTATTAAATTCTTTTGTCTTCTTCCTCTTATTAGTTTAGGTCAAACATATCATAAATTCTATGTAATAAGGTTGCTTTGACAAAAACATGTCGTTATGGAACGTTTTACGAAGCCTCATGATAAAATGATTTTCAAAGTTTGAATTTAATAAATAAATATTTATTTATTAAGCCCAATGATTTTCATATTTCTTTTTGGCAATTTTATTTTCTATTCCCTAACTTGCCTTAATTACCAATGGCTTATGAGGTCTGTTATCTAAAAGCTTTTCAATAGCTTCATGTCGTGTTCAAATTAATATTGATTGTCACATCAAAACCAAGCCGAATTGAAGTGTTTTTCATTAACAACACAGACTATATCCTTTTTAAATTTTATTTTGCTGGTATATGGCGGGCCAGTAATGGTCTCCATATGAGACTAAAAAGATAAAAATAATCTACAACCTTGACAAAAAATTACTTGGTGCATCTTATCCTTTTGATAATGGCAAAAAAAGCAGATGACGAGTTTAAATTTTCAAATTTGGCATAGATATTATGATGTGTCTGAACCTTTAATGTGAATTTTGGCATGAAAACAACCTCTTCTAGAAACTTGGCAAAGAAATGGACTATCCTATCCTTTCAACCTCATTCACTTCTCACTACAGCTTCACAAAAATACTTATGTCTTGATGCATGAGATACAAAATAGCAAGGCTCTTTATCCTACAAAATAAGTACTCAATGGTAAGGAATATGTCAAATTTCATATCAAAATACCTCCTGGATTGATCGTAATCAAATTATGAAGTTGACTTTTAATCTGACATGAGTACAAAAGTAAGAGATTGAATTGCTAACCTTTACGAAGATTTTTGATGAAAAAATTGTTGAAATGTGCCTTAGGTCATTCCCTTTCTCTTCTACAAAATATTGTTGGGCGATAATGAGTGATATTTGGAGGTTTCCCTACATTTACAGTAACTTACACTAATATAGCGGCCCAAATCGACTACTTTTATGTCCGCTCAATTTCTTTTATTCAATTGTAACGATGGGATGTGTTGTTACTGTAACACCTCGACATTTGAAAGAACTAGAAAGAGATAGAATTAGAAAGAGTCATTTTTGGAAAGAACGAAAAATCTGGAAAATTGGTTAAGTTATGTTAAGTTTGAGTTTTGGCTCAACTTCAAATGACCATAACTCCTAGCTCAGGATGATTTAGGTGTGCTACCAGTACTGTAGGAAATATCTTTGAATTATCTTTCCAACGCCGCCGAGTTTGCTCAATTCCGAGTTCGTATGAGGAAGATATTTCCATTCAAAGTTGGGCTGTCTAGATAAGGAAAGTCAAAACCGGATTTTTGGAGGGTATTATGGTCTTTTCACTACCCAATTATTTAAATTTCTTTTGTGGCAATTATATTGGGGTCGAAACTGATTTGGTTCAGTTTACGTTAATAAAAAAGAGTTAGGGTTTTGAGAGAAGAGAAAAGAAGATGAGAAAAGAGGAGAAGAAACAAGGAATCGTCAAGTTCTTGAAGCAACGATCGTGGATTTTTTCAAGGGGTATCCCTACGAGGTATGTGAGATCACATAGTGTTGGGTTAGTTCACCCATGCACCAATCATGATTCAATTTAGCATAATTGTGTTCTTGAAAGAAAAAAATTATGAGCTCTTGATGAAATTTGTTTAAGTTCTTGTGGGTTGTTGTTGTTGAAGTTGTTGAGAAGTTTCTAGAGTTTTATTCATGATGTGATTTTGAGTAGATTCTTATATATTTTGGTGATATAATAGAATCCAAGTGTTTAGGAAAAGAACCAATTGAATATACAGGGGTTTAGAGTTGAAAACCGAGCAAGAAAAATTGGGAATTTTCTGGGGAGGGGTCTGGGGCGCCGCGCCAGCCAAAGCGCCCCAACTTGGGTTCTGAAGTTTGGCCTCTAGGGCGCTGCGCCATCTAGTGCGCCCCAAGCCATTGATTGAATTTTCAAGGCTGGCGCCCCAGGCCACTTAGAGCGCCAGTGTCGCCAGGCCTTCTACCCTTTCCCACTCCTTTCTGTTTGAGTTCCCTAGCAATGTGCCTAAGTTTTATAGTTGATTTCTACACTCTAAGGTACGTCTAAACACCATGAAATCATCCATAAACATGAGATCATGAGCAATGAATCCATAATTCAATTCAAATAAAGTTAAGAGTCAAGTCAATATGAGTTAATAGAGTTTTCCAAAAGTCTTTTGCAAGCGTTTTAACTTTGTTTTAAGACTTGAGTTTTGAGTTGAGTAAAGAGTAGAGATTGAAGTTCATTTCTTCAAAAAGAGTATATCGGGACTATGTATTCCCAAAGAGTAAATGTTTTCACATTTAAACAAGAGAGGAAACTCCGATTTCCAAGAGAGCCTTTGAGCTAGTTTTGAGTAATTATCTCAAACCACAGAAAGAGTTTTTGTTTTTAAAACATATGAGCTGAGTATATTTTGAGAGTAGTATTGAGCACCGATATAGGGACAAGTTCATAATAACTCAAGTTTCCATAAACCATGTAGCCATCATGGGTAAGAAAGGGTCATACTTTTTAGATGATTCCTTAGTGCTTTTTAGCATAGACTAGTGGATCCACTTAGTTGAGGCATTCTATATCATAGTAAGGTATAGGACAGTTCTAGCAGCGTGGGTGAGACATTGTGTCATCATTTTAGCTCATAGTGATGGTTGTCGGTTAGAGAAACTCCCATAGTATTATATTGCTTTATATATAAACTGAGTTGTTATTGTATTTCTTTAATACATTGAGTTGGCACCTATTCTTTTAATGCTGCACCTTTATTGTTGTTCTACTTTGAATTTGAGTTGAGTTTCCATGAGTCGAGTAAAGCTAAGGTAAGTGTTGTTTTTAGATTCCTTTCATGCTTATGTCATGTTTAGTTTTCCCCTCGCATGCTTATACATTCAATGTAATGATGCCATTTCGCCTGCATGGTTTTATGATGCAGATACTAGTAACCAGGATCAGCATCCAGTGCCTCGTTGTCCCAACATCCTTCTTAAGATGTTGAGGCTTCATAGACAGTTAGATATGAGTTCTTTAGTCTTGTATTTCTGATGTTTTACTAAAAGACTTGAGTTTCGACTTTGGCTCATTTGAATGTTTATCCTTAAACGTTCTAAGTTTATTTGAGACAGTTGTTTTAGAGTGCATTTGAATTCTTGTATTAATTCTTTAAGTCTTCCACTATAGGTTAAGCTAGGCCAATGGTTTGCTTGGGGCCAGCAATGGTTCTCGAGTGCCAGTCCCGCCCAGGGTGTAGGCTCGAGGCTTGAAAAACTTGGTATTAAAGCACAGAGTTCAAGAGTCCTAGGGAGTTTATGAAGCCTTGTCTGTAGAGTCCTAGTTATCAGTGTGAAGCGCGCCACATCTATAATTAGGAGGCTGCAACGTTTAGGAATTTCCTTCACTTATTTCATACTTATTTCGTGCGATAGAGTTCATCTCTATAAAGTTTCTTTCTAACTCGTGCTTGCAGGTGCCTTTCGGATCATTCCTCCACGAAGAGCTGTCTGAGGTCATCCTTCTAGGAGGAACGTTGAGGAGCAAGAGGCACCTAATGCACCAGAAGTGCAACCCCAAGGAGAGGTCACCAATGTTGAATTTCGGAAAGCAATCTGAATGTTAAGTCAAGCTGTGACCAACCAAGTTAGGGAACAAAGAGGGCCTCGACAAGAAGAGGCTGATACTTCGAGGATCCGCGAGTTCTTGAGGAAGAATCCTCCAAGATTCACTGGTTCAAGCACTACCGAGGATCTGGGAAATTTTGTTGAGGAACTGAAAAAGGTATTTGAGGTTATGCACGTTTCCGATGCTGAGCGAGTGGAACTAGTGGCATATCAACTGAAGAATGTTGCTAGGACTTGGTTTGACCAGTGGAAAAAGGGTAGAGCTAAGGGTGCACCAATTTTGAGTTGGGCTATGTTTGAGGAGGCTTTCTTGGGGTGTTTCCTTCCTCGCGAACTGAGAGAAGACAAAGTACAGGAATTCCTAACCCTTAAGCAGGATTCACTAAGTGTTCATGAGTATAGTTTGAAGTTCACCCAACTTTCCTGATATGCTCTGGAGATGGTTGTGGATATGAGGAGCAGGATGAGTCTATTTGTTGCTAGGTTATCCCATCGGTCAAGCAAAGAGGGCAAGGAGGCTATGTTAATAGGGGACATGGATATATCAAGGTTGATAGTTTATGTGCAGCAGGTTGAGGAAGAGAAGCTGAGGGATAGGGAAGAGTTTAGAAACAAGAAAGCTAAGACAAGGAATGAGTCCGGGCTGCAAATGATTAATGTGAACCGTTCTTCCTTTCAACAAAAGAAAAAGGGGCCTACTCAATCATATGCTAGTGCACCTGCACCCAGAAACAAAGGTGAGTACAACAGTCAGAATTCATAGCACTTCAGAGCTAATCTTGCACAATATCAAGGTAGTGTTGCACAAGGAAGTAACTGGGTTCCTACATGTGCTAAGTGTGGTATGAACCACCCAGGTAAGTGTCGTGATGGCTCCACCTATTGTTTCAAGTGTGGTCAAGAGGGTCAATTCATGAAAGTGTGCCCTAAGAACCGGCAAGATAATGGGAATCACGGCAATAGAGCCCAATCTTCATCAGTTTTCCACCAAATAGAACTGCATCTAGAGGAGCTACTTCAGGGGCAGGAGGACGAGCAAACCGTCTTTATCCTATCACAAGTTGTCAAGAGCAAGAGAATTCTCCAGATGTTCTCACTGGTATGATCAAAGTCTTTACTCTTAATGTGTATGATTTGATAATCCCAAGAGCGATTTATGACTCCTTATGTTGCAATGAAATTTGATGTTCTTCCTGAGAAACTTTGTGAGCCCTTTTGTGTTTCTACACCTGTTAGGGAGTCTATTCTAGTGGAGCGAGTCTATCATGATTGTACCATTTCCGTCAATCACGAGAGCACCATGGCTGATTTAGTTGAGTTAGAAATGATTGACTTTGATGTCATTCTGGGTATGGACTGGCTTCATGCCTATTATGCCTCCATTGACTGTAGATATCGAGTTGACAAGTTCCAGTTTCCAAATGAGCCAGCTATAGAGTGGTGTAGTAGTTCAGCACTGCATAAGGGTCGTTTCATTTCGTACCTTAAGGAAAGAAAGTTAGTTTCCAAGGGTTGTGTCTATCACTTAGTCCGAGTTAATGACTCTAGTGTTGAGACACCTCCTATTGAGTCAGTTCCAGTTGTGAGTGAGTTTCCAGAAATATTTCCTGATGAACTACCCGGAGTCCCTCTTGAGAGAGAGATAGACTTTGGTATAGATATTCTTCCTAAAACTTGTCTAATATCTATTCTGCCATATAGAATGTCTCCAGCAGAGTTGAAAGAGCTAAAATAATAGTTGAAAGATCTCCTTGATAAGGGTTTTATTCGACCAAATGTCTCACCTTGGGGCGCTCTGGTCTTATTTGTGAGGAAGAAAGATGGCTCCCTTAGAATGTGTATAGATTACCGCTAGTTGAACAAGGTTACCATCAAGAATAAGTATCCTCTTCCGAGAATTGATGATCTTTTCGATCAGCTTCAGGGTGCCACCTGTTTCTCTAAGATAGACCTTAGATCAGGCTACCATCAGTTGAGGGTAAGGGAATGTGACATTCCAAAGACAGCATTCAGGAACCGTTATGGTCATTATGAGTTCCTAGTTATGTCCTTTGGTTTGACCAATGCACCTGCAGGATTCATGGACCTTATGAATAGAGTATTCAAGCCTTATTTAGATATGTTTGTTATCGTATTCATTGATGACATACTAATCTATTCGAGGAATGAGGAAGATCATGCAAGCCATCTCAGAATAGTTCTCCAAACTCTAAGGATAGGGAGTTGTATGCTAAGTTCTCAAAATGTGAGTTTTGGCTTGAGTATGTGGCATTGTTAGGCCACATTGTTTCCGGTCATGGAATTAGAGTTGATACCCAGAAAATAGAGGCAGTGTAGAATTGGCCTAAACCCATATCTCCAACTGATATTAGGAGTTTCTTGGGGTTGGCTGGATATTATAGAAGGCTCATAGAGGGGTTCTCATTTATTTCATCCCCTTTGACCAAGTTGACACAGAAAACAGTGAAGTTTCAATGGTCTGAGGCTTGTGAGAAAAGCTTTCAGGAATTGAAAAAGAGGTTGACTACTGCCCCAGTATTGACCTTACCAGAAGGTACTTAAGGTTTTGTCGTATATTATGATACGTCTAGAGTTGTTTTAGGTTGTGTGTTAATGCAGAATGGAAAAGTTATAGCTTATGCCTCCAGACAGCTTAAGGTTCACGAGGAGAATTATCCAAACCATGATCTAGAGTTGGTTGCCGTAGTATTTGCTTTAAAAATATGACACCATTATTTGTATGGTGTTCATGTTTATGTATTCACTAATCACAAGAGTGTTCAGTATGTGTTTAGTCAGAAAGAACTTAATCTCAGACGGCGAAGGTGGTTAGAGTTACTCAAGGATTATGACATGAGTATCCTTTATCACCCAGGTAAGGCTAATAGTATTGTTGATGATTTGAGTAGATTGTCTATGGGTAGTACCGCCCATTTTGAGGAATATAAGAAAGAGTTAGCAAAATATGTGCACAGACTTGCATGCTTGGTAGTTCGACTAATGGACTCCATAGAAGGAGGGATAGTGGTGATGAATGGAGCTGAATCATCATTAGTGTTTAAAGTTAAAGAGAAACAAGACCAAGATCTTATTTTGCTTGAATTGAAGGCAAATGTTCATAAGCAAAAAGTAATGGCTTTTGAACAAGGGAGAGATAGTGTATTGAGGTATTAAGGTAGGTTGTGTATACCAAGGGTGGATGAACTCCAAGAAAGGATCATAGAGGAAGCTCATAGCTTCAGATATTCTATACATCCGGGTTCCAGAAAGATGTATTGTGATTTGAGAGAAGTTTATTGGTGGAGTAGTATAAAGAAGGGCATTGCAGAGTTTGTTGCTAAGTGTCTGAATTGCCAACAAGTTAAGGTAGAGCATCAAAGGACCGGTGGTATGGCTCAGAATATAGAACTTCCGGAATGGAAGTGAGAGATGATCAATATGGACTTCATCACAAGTTTACCAAGGTCTCGCAGGCAACATGATTCTATTTGGGTGATTGTTGATAGAATGACGAAATCAACCCACTTTTTGCCGGTAAAGACTACCAATTCAGAAGAAGACTATGCCAAGTTGTACATTCAAGAGGTAGTCAGAATCCATGGGGTTCCGGTATCGATTATGTAAGATAGAGGTGCACAATTTACTGCGTAATTCTAGAAATCTTTTCAGAAAGGCTTGGGTTCAAAGGTTAACTTAAGTACTGCTTTTCATCCTCAGACAGATGGTCAAGCAGAGCGCACTATTCAGACTTTAGAAGATATGTTGAGGGCCTATGTAATTGATTTCAAGGGGAATTGGGATGATCACCTACCTCTCATTGAGTTTGCTTACAACAATAGTTACCCCTCTAGAATCTAGATGGCTCCTTATGAAGCTCTTTATGGGAGAAGATGCAGATCTCCTGTTGGATGGTTTGAGGTTGGTGAACCACGGTTGATAGGACCAGACTTAGTTCATCAAGCTATGGAGAAAGGGAAAGTTATTCAAGAGAGGTTGAAAACAGCGCAGAGTAGTCAAAAATCCTACATTAATGTTATGGGAAGGGAGTTAGAGTTTGAAGTAGATCATTGGGTATACTTGAAAGTTTCACCCATGAAGGGTGTTATGAGATTTGGTAAGAAGGGGAAGCTTAGTCCCCAAGTGCCAGTCCCGCCCAGGGTGTAGGCTCGGGGCGTGACGGCTACATTATCATATCCTAAAAATATAATGCGATAGTATTAAAATTTGTTTGATTTATAAATTTAAAAGTCCAACATATAATTTTATTTTGTATTTTATAAACTCATACCAACCCGGTCTTTATACATGGCTAAACCTAATTATTATATAGTTCATTAATTCAAGTTATTAATTAATACCAAATCAAATTATTACTCCCTCCGTTTAAAAAAGAGTGAATTATTTCCCTTTTTAGTCTATTTAAAAAAGAATGATCCTTTTTTTTGTAACACTTTAATTTCAGCTTCCCACGTGACATGTTTTATTCCACAAGATTAAAGAACATTTTGATACATTTGAAATAACTTTAATTTATGACCATAAGATTGAAAAGTCATCTTTATTGTATTAAACTTCATTTCAAGTCAAACTAGACTATTCTTTTTTTAACGGAAGGAGTAATAGATTTTTTTAGTTTGACATAATTTATTGATTTGGTGTAGTTTATCCAATTTTTTTATTAAAACACCCCTAATGATTAGGGGTGTCAAATGAGAGGGTTGGTTTGAAATTGGAGATATTAAAATGGGTTGAAATAGAAATTGGGCTGGGTCCTGATCTGACCAAGTTTACTTTGAGCTCAAGTTGGCTTAAAAACGGGTTGGGTCTTGACTTGCCCAATTTGACCCGTTTAATCTCAATGATACTTAATAGGAAAAATTACCTAGCTATATATACATCCTTTTTTATCCTATTTTCTATTATTCCCTACCATTTTAAAAAATTACAAAAATCTCTCTTTTTTCTCAAATTATCTCTTTTTCAGAAACATAACTTTCAATCTTCCAACTCCACTATTTTCTCCCTTTTTTTCATGCCTATAATCTCTCCACTATATCACCAGTTACCTTCATCACTCTTACTTTTTTGAATTTTAAATATTTTCTCTCTCCAGTTAATGATTTTTTTTATTTTTTTGTAAGAAGGGATCCAAATTTTTGGAAAGAAATCAAATCAACAAATATAAAGGCTTGAAAAATGAAGTTGATTAAGCATTTATCTATTCTTGTATGAATGAATATTACATTTTACATTTTATTATCTGGCAAAAATTAAAGGATATGTCCTTCGTCCTCCTTGTGGCGACTCACTACAACCAATGAATGTAGCGTTTATCGCAAGAGTCGTCTGGCAATATACTCAATTTATTTTTTTCTTTCCAGTTCTTTTTTTTTACAGGAAAACACGAACAATAGGCTCAATTTATTGACTATGTATCATATGCTTGTTATGTATGTGCAGTACTATATTATAATTAAATCATTGTTTATCATATTCATAATTTTTTTTGTATATGATACATAGCTACGTCAAATTATATGTGCATGATACATAAATACTAATTTATACTAAATGTATCGATCTCAAACCTAACAACTTATGGGCAACAAGTACATATTTAATGTATTTCGTAACAATACAATACTTATCAATTTAAACGAGATACATAAATAGTAATGTATCGTGCACTAATTTCTTAGATATGATACGTAAATTCAAATTTATACTAAATGTATCAATTACATAACAACTATCACACGGTAATGTATCGATCTCAAATCTAACATCTTATGGGCAACAATTATGTATTTAATGTATCTAGTATAAATAAAATACTTATCAATTCAAATGAGATACAAAAATAGTAGTGTATCATGCACTAATTTTTTAAATATGATACATAAATTCGAATTTTTACTAAATGTATCAATTCCATAGCAACTACCACACGGCAATGTATTGATCTCAAATCTAACATCTTATGGGCAACAATTATTTATTTAATGTATCTAGTTTAAATACAAAACTTATCAATTTAAACAAGATACATAAATAGTAAAATGTTAAGTAGCAAAAATATTCATGATGTATCTTCTCAAAATTTTCAACAATTTTGATTCAAAATTAAAAGGAACTTCAATAAACTAGGAGAAAATTTTGAATCTCAACATTGAAAGGATATTCGATGAACTGGGAGAGGAAAATCTTGAATCTCAAAATTTTTGATAATCTTGTCATGACCCAGACCGTCGTGATTGGCACCCACACTAACCCCCCAGTGGGAGAACAGATACTACAATCCCAACTAACAAATTTTATGAAAACTAAAGCATTTAAAGTTATGGAAGTAGGTTTAAATGACAATAAAAATGGAGTCTCCATAAACTCCAAGGTTTTAACAAACAACCAACCAAACTAATGCGGAAGAACAACCCCTAAAACCTGAAAGTCATTGTACCAAAACTCTACTAACGACAAGTCTAAGAACAAGGGGTACAACCCTGAAACTAAAAGAACACCTTAACAAATAGTCTGAGTCTATAAAGAGTGGACTTAAACAAGAAAAATCCATCGCATCCCGAAAGAACTGGCTCCTTGAATCCGGTCACGCTCATTAGTCACCTAGCTGAGGTCTATCAATAGCCACCTGAAGAAGCCCTGTACTCAACAAAGAAAGAGCAAGTGCAGTATCAATACACAACCACAGTGTACTGGTAGGATCACGCGGCTATCCCATTAAGTTCAACATAAGTAAGTCAATACAACATAATAATAGCATGCATACACCAAACATAACAATATCATCATCATTTACAAACAACAGAGCATTTCACAATTCTCAAATATCACAGTTATATCAAGTAGTTGGTCCTTTCATGGAACCCAAAGCCAAACAGTTAGCATAACGGAACGTGGTACCCGATCCAATGTTTATGCCAGAATGTGGCAATCAATCCCAATTAGTCATGCCGAAACATGGCAACCGATCCCAATTAGTTATGCCGGAACGTGGCAACCGATCCCAATTAATTATGCCAGAACGTGGCAACCGATCCATTCAACACACCACAATCACAATCATAAGTATATTCTCAACATCATACAATCAAGAAGTGATTCATGGCATATAATTATTCATCTATTTCATTTATAGCTAGTGTGATCAATAATGCAACATTCGCATACATACATGTATCATAATGAATCAAGAACAAACATACATCACACAATCATAGAATCACAATCATCACCTACCTCGAAACAACCTTGTAACCCTAAGAAACTTGATTCTTCCCTTTCCGAATTCGTTCCGCTTGTTCTTGGTCTACAAACAATCAATATAATACGGATATTAATAAAAAAACATTAATTACCCGGATCACTAACAATTCTAACAACCCTAGATCATATCCAAGATCCAAAGTATCCAAATTAAGGTTATTTCCATCATAAATTCCAGATCAAAACCCTTCCCCATCGATAATTACCTATTAGATTATATTCTACGAATCGAAAAAATGAATTTGGGTAGTTAAAATCTTATCTTTAGCCTTAAGAATGGTGGAAAACCGTCAAGAATTGCCTGGGTTTGTTCCTTAGCTCTAAAAATCAAAAAGTGCAGAATAAAGATATTTTGGGGTTTATTTACGACTTTAAGTCGCATCTGGCCCACCATAACGGTCGTTACCAAGCTACAGCGGCCCCACCAAAGCGACCAAAACCACCGCC
Source organism: Solanum acaule (assembly GCA_036250505.1). Classification (NCBI taxonomy): domain Eukaryota; kingdom Viridiplantae; phylum Streptophyta; class Magnoliopsida; order Solanales; family Solanaceae; genus Solanum; species Solanum acaule. The sequence goes on along the minus strand of JAJOOR010022473.1, from coordinate 17,169 downwards.
AAGGCAGCTTGCACGAAATAGTGAGCTATTTTAATAATTCCAAGACCCCCATTTCATAACACACCTTCAACCAACGACACTCAGAAGATACCGTTCACTCTAAGATCAATTTCGGGAGTTCTACTCGCTCGAATTCAATTCCGTAAAGTCGTTGTAACACCTCGGAAATCTAATGACCTAAGCTAGAGCCTAATGTGTAGTCTAGTAGCCTAATGAAGTTAAAACATAAGGTTAAAGTCCTAAAATAATTTTCCTAACTTAGTACTAGGGTTCTAGTGCATAAACGTCATGGCACGACTCCCCTAGAACCCCCCTCCCCCCAAGGGTCCATGAGGAAGACCGAAGGGAAGGTCCAAAAAGTTGTCCAAAAATAGCTTCATCCACGAAATAGGGACCACGAGGCATAGACTGACTAACACTCCGTAGATAGGAGTCGTGAGTCAAGACTTAGCTCCCTCAAATGTCCCTAAAATATCCTAGTCTCAGTCCCATTCCCCGAGCGTGCAGTACAATCTGTGGACCAACTCACTCCCCATGAAAGGGTCTCGTGGATGAGGCCTAAAGGTTGGAGAAGATGACAAGCCCCAGCCCCAAACCACGAGTGACTAGTATGGGTACATGGTTCCAACCACGCTCCGTGGTTGGGGTAAGTGGATAGGGCATGGGAAGCTGCCTTAAGTCGGCCATCTTAGGGAAAAATGAGTAAAATCCTAATTAAACTATTTAAGGGTAGGAACGGTTATCATTAGTTACTATAAGTATATTAAAGTATTACTAACTATTAAAAAACCTTTTTAACTCTCATAATTCACAAACTCAAACTCAACCAACTTCCCTCCCAAAAATATTCTCTCTCTAAACTCCATTGAAGAACAAAGAAGAAGCTCAAGATTAGGGTTCAAGCTTCAAGATTTTCACTCCAATTTCGTGGGAAAACATCAATTAAAGTTTGGGGACTTTGATTCATGGAACACTTTTCTCCATGAAGCCCTTCAACTCTTGATTTCAAAATTGGTAACTTGTTCAAAAACTAGGGTTTTCATTCTAACCATGGGTTCTTCCTAAAAATGATTTTATTATGTTAATTGCATTATATTATGGATGATTTGATGTTTGATGGTGATTTTTATTGTAAAATTTCCCTTGAACCCATGAACACCCCCATGACCCCAATTTCAAGTATTGTGATGGGTGTATTGATGCAAGATGATTACTATGAATTATTTCTATGTGAATTTAGTTATTGAATCTTGTTTTATTCAAGCCTATTGTAGTATATTTAGGTGTAATTGTGAGAAATGATTCATGACCTTGAAAAGGGGAAAATTGCTAGGGTTTGTACATATGGATGCAAGATGTGTATAAACTATTGATTCATTTAGAAAGTAAATCTCCTATGACTAATGTATAAAGTATGGTATTGTTGAAAGGTTGTTCTTCCCTTACCCTTATACTTGATGATGCATGAATAGTCTAGGATGATGATGTATTGTGTTGATTGAAAGTCTATTTCTCATGAAAACACTACCAATGTAATGTGAAAGTTCTACTCACAAACTAATGTTGATTCTAAGGTTGAAAGTGCATTCTCACATTTAATGAATCTATGACCTATTTTGATGAATTGTATTGAAAGAAGGATAGAATATTCCTTCACACATGTAAATGCAATTCAAGATATAATTATGTAAAATTTGGGGAATAATGCTTAGCACCGAGTGGATATGGTCAATGAGGTAAAGGCCCCTCCGCCAATGCAAGAGGTTGGGTCATCCAAGCGAACTCATGAGATGGAAGCTCCTCCGCCAATGCAATAGGTCGGGTTTCTAGAAGCAATCTCCCTATCCCATAACTATGTGCCCACATAGGTCATTAGCTAGTGGATCCACCTTATAGCTATACATTTAGTTCTACCTTAGGCAAGTAGGTTCGGTGTGGGGTTACACGACCCCAGATTCCATGTAGCTCACATGGTCTATGTCGGTTATGGCAACTTTTCCCTATTTAATGAAGATAATGAATGATAATTGAACTATACTATGACTTCTTGGTAAGTTTACTTAGTAGTAGTGAGGGTATGGGACTTCACTCCCACATTGCACAAGTAGACTTATAGGATGTTGTAGGTTGGTTCCTTTATATTATGATGAGATACAAATGTGTGCATGTGTGTTGAATGGATAGTTGTTATGAATGACTTTCCTTATATTCAAGTAATGTGCATGACTATTTTCTTATTTGTGACTAATGATTATAATGAGGTCTAAAGATGAAATGCATGGCCAAGGTTGCTTCAAGGGGGTTCTTAGTAGGGTTGGTATTATAGGATGCCAACCATACATTGCACAAGTGTTCCTTGGGGGTTACTAAGGTGATGACTTTACCATGTAATAAGCATAAAGGTGATTTTGATTTATATTTGGCATTGATGAAGCATGCTGGTGCTAAATCTCGCAAATGAATAATTTTCAAATAAAATGTCCTTTTTTATCATATTTCAAGGATTTTGTGCATGTTTCCATACTTTGTACTTTTTGTGCTAACCCATTTTCTCCTATATTTTGATAAGTGTAGTTTTCGGCTATGTGACATACACTCTCTTTCTTGAAGAAAACTTGGATTGCTTATCTCCAAGTGTGGTGAGTCCTCAAGTCCGAAGACGGAGTAGTCATTTCTTAGTTCCTATTGTACTTCTTATATTGAGAGTTTTATTGATGAAAAGGGTTAAGTCCCAAACTTTGTATTCCTATGTTTTAGATGGTAAATGAGACAAAGTCTAGATTTCCTATTACATTGTTTTATGAAAAGTGAAATTGGACTTCGATTGTAAAGTTTTAATTTTTCCGCATTATTTCTATGTCTTATGTTATAATGATGCTAGAGGTTTGTATGAGACCCCCTTCGGGGTCAAGTACACTGTATCGCATCTAGGGGCTAGCCTTGGGTCGTTACAGACTTAGTATCAGAGCATAAGGTTTTGGTAATATTGTTTAGGTTGATGTCTCATGAACCACGTCTAGTAGAGTCTTGTTCATGAGTGTGAAGTGCGCCACACTTATGAATGAGAGGCTATAAGATGTTTAGGAACTTTCACTTCTTTCATTACTCTTTAGTCGTGATTTGGAGTCCTAACTCTATGAAGTCCTTTCTCCTAACCCTTTTCTTGTGATTATAGGCAATGAATACAAGAAGGGCTAATGCAAGAAGGGCACAAGAGGAGAATGTGAATGAGGAGGTTCCCCCTTAAGCTCCTAATGATGAAGGGGTCATGACTAATGTGGAGATAAGGGTGGCTTTTCAAACTTTGACCCAACTCATGACGGTTCAACCTCAAACCGTCACCACTCAAGCTCAAGCCATAATGGCCCAGGCTAACCGAGAAGTTGGGCCCCGAGTAAACCCCAATGTGAGTACCATGGCCTCACGGTTGAGAGATTTTACTAGGATGAACCCTCTTATCTTCTTGGATTCCAAAATGAATGAAGACCCACAAGAGCTTTTGGAGGAGGTCTATAAGATAGTGGAGGCTATGGGGGTCACTTCTATTAAGAAAGTCGAGTTGGCCAGGTATCAATTGAAAGATATGGCCCAAGTATGGTACACTCAATGGAAGGACAACAGGTATATAAGGGCGGGTCCCATAAGTTGGGAAGTATTCTAGAAGGCCTTCCTTGATAGGTTCTTTCCCCGTGAGAAGAGGGAAGCCAAAGTGGAGGAGTTCATCAACCTTCACCAAGGAGGTATGAGTGTCCAAGAATACTCCTTGAAATTCACTAAGTTGTCCAAACATCCCCCTCTTTGGTTTCTAATCCAAGGGATGAGATGAGTCGATTTGTCACTGGTGTGGCCAATGCTATTGAAGAAAAGTAGCGTGCGACAATGCTTCATGACAACATGGATATATCAAGGTTGATGGTTTATGCTCAACAAGTTGAGGAGTCAATGCTTAGGAAGAAGAGTAGAGAGGTGAAGAGGGCAAGGCCCGACAATGGAAATTCTTCTAAGAGTAAGTTTGAAGGTCAAAGTGGACCAAGGTTTAAGAAGAAGTTCTCCAATCAAAGTTCCTCCAATGCTCCAAAACTCAACAAAGATAAGGTACCCAACCCTAAGCCTCAAGGAGGCAATAGGGGTGGATCTTCCATGGAGAAGCCTATATGTGCAAAGTGTGGTAAGAAGCATGAGGGGAAATGTCTTGCCGGTATGGGTGTGTGCTATGGATATGGGAAAAGTGGGCACCAATTGAAAGATTGTCCAAACCGTACAACCAAGGGAAGAGAGGGTAATCAAGCTACAACAAGTGGTTCTAATACCAATCCTCCCAAGAAGAATCGCTTATATGCCCTCCAATCTAGAAGTGATCAAGAAGGGTCCCCGGACGTTGTTACCAGTATGTTACTAGTATTTTCAATTGATATTTATGCATAACTAGACCCCGGTGCCACTTTATCTTTTGTTACCCCTTTTTTGGCTATGAAATTTGAAGTGTCTCCCGAAGAGTTAAAAGAACCTTTTTTCGTTGTCTACCCCGGTAGGTGATTCGGTTATAGCTAAAAGAGTGTATAGGAGATGTCCTATCTCTTTGTCTCATAGAGTCACGTTGGTTGATTTGATAGAATTAGATATGTTGGACTTTGATGTCATCTTGCGGATGGATTGGCTTCATGCTTGTTTTGCTTCCATTGATTGTAGAACTCGAGTAGTAAATTTTCAATTTCCAAGTGAGCCCGTCTTAGAATGGAAGGGGGGAAATTCAATCCCTAGAGGTCGGTTCATTTCATATCTAAAAGCTAGTAAAATGATTTCTAAGGGGTGTGTCTATCATATTGTTAGGGTTATGGACATTGAGTCTGAGACTCCTTCTTTAGAGTCGGTCCCCATAGTGAGGGAGTTTCCGAAAGTCTTTCCCGATAACTTGCCCGGAATTCCTCCCGAAGGGGAAATAGACTTCAGCATTGATCTTTTGCCGGATACTCAACCCATATCAATTCCCACTTACCTGATGACTCCGGCCGAATGAAAGGAATTGAAGAGATAACTCAAGGATTTTCTAGACAAGGGTTTCATTCAACCAAGCATATCTCCATGGGGTGCTCCGATATTATTTGTGAAAAAGAAAGATGGGTCCCTTAGGATGTGTATTAATTACTGCCAATTGAACAAGGTCACTATAAAGAATAAGTACCCTCTTTCTAGAATTGACGATTTGTTTGACCAACTCCAAGGGGCGAGTTACTTTTCGAAGATTGACTTAAGGTCGAGCTACCACCAACTTAGGGTGAGAAAGGTTGACATTCCTAAGACAGCCTTTCGTACAAGATATGGTCACTATGAATTCCTAGTCATGTCTTTTGGTCTACCAAATGCCCCGGCGGCATTCATGGACCTAATGAATAGGGTATTTAGGCAATATCTTGATTCATTTGTGATCGTCTTTATTGATGATATTTTGATCTATTCAAAGAGTGAGAGTGATCATATGAAGCATTTGAAGATAGTATTGCAAGTCCTTAAAGACTACCAAATATATGCTAAGTTTATTAAGTGTGAGTTTTGGCTAAGGTCGGTTGCTTTTCTTGGCCATATTGTGTCGGGCAAGGGTATTGAGGTTGATCTTAGGAATACAAATGCGGTCAAGAGTTGGCCTAGACCTTTATCCCCTACCGATATTCGAAGCTTTTTAGGTTTGGCTGGTTATTATCAAAGATTTGTTGAGGGCTTTTCCTCTATCGTTTCTCCATTGACGGCCTTAACTCAAAAGAAGGCTAAATTTGAGTGGACGGAGGCTTGTGAGAGAAGTTTCCAAGAATTGAAAGATAGGCTTACCGCCGCTCCGGTGTTGACCTTACCAGAGGGTACCGATGTGTTTTTGGTATATTGTGACGCTTCTCGAGTAGGTTTGGGATGTGTCCTTATGCAATGGGGTAAAGTGATCGATTATGCTTTGAGGCAACTCAAGATTCATGAAAAAAATTACCCGACCCATGGTCTCGAACTAGCGGCGGTGGTTTTTGCCTTGAAAATACGGAGACACTATCTCTATGGGGTGCATGTAGATGTATTTACCGACCACAAGAGTCTTCAATATGTCATTAGCCAAAAATACTTGAACCTCCGACAAAGAAGATGGTTAGAGCTTTTAAAGGACTATGACATGAGTGTCCTATACCACCCCGGAAAAGCTAATGTAGTTGCAGATGGCCTAAGTAGATTGTACATGGGTAGTGTGGCTCATGTAGAAGATGAGAAGAAGGAATTGGTTCGTGATGTGCATAGATTGCCCCGGTTAGGTATCCAACTAGTGGATTCCACCAAGGGTGGATTCATGGTTCATCATAGTTCCGAATCATCCTTTGTAGTTGATGTGAAGTCTAAGAAACACCTTGATCCTATTTTGATGGAGTTGAAAGAATCGATTCTCAACAAGTCCGTTGAGCCTTTCTCCCAAAGGGAAGATGGGGTGCTTAGGTACCAAGGTAGGTTGTGTGTTTCGGATGTTGATGGTTTGAGGGAGAAAATTCTAGAAGAGGTTCATGGTTTGCGGTATTCTATTCATCTGGGAGCCACCAAGATGTACTGTGACCTACGGGAAGTCTATTGGTGGAATGGTATGAAGAAGGATATAGCGGGTTTTGTGTCCAAATGTCCGAATTGTCAACAAGTTAAGGCCGAACATCTAAAGCTGGGAGGTTTGCTCCAAGATATAAATATTCCCACTTGGAAGTAGGAGGAGGTAATATAGACTTTGTTGTGGGTTTGCCTCGTACTCGAAGGCAACACGATTCTTTTGGGTTGTCATTGTCGATAGGATGATTAAGTCAGCCCACTTCATTCCCGTCAAGGTTACTTTTTCGGCAGAAGACTATGCTAAGTTGTACATCAAGGAGGTAGTGAAGTTTCATGGGGTTCCTTTGTCTATCATATCGGATAGAGGTGCTCAATTTATTTCACATTTTTGGAAGGCGTTTCAACAAGGACTTGGTACCAATGTTAAACTTAGTACCGCTTTCCACCCTCCAACGGATGGTCAAGCCGAACGCACCATTCAAACCTTAGAGGACATGTTGAGGGCGTGTGTGATTGATTTCAAGGGTAATTGGGATGATCATCTTCCCTTGATAGAATTTGCCTACAACAATAGCTACCACTCTAGCATTGCCATGACTCCGTTTGAAGCACTTTATGGGAGAAGGTGTATATCTCCGATTGGGTGGTTTGAGGTAGGTGATTTTGCTCTAATTAGTACCGAACTAGTCTATGATGCCATTGAGTAAGTTCGACTCATTAGAGAAAGGTTGAAGACGGCCCAAAGTCGGCAAAAGTCCTGTGCCGACGATAGAAGGAGGGATTTTGAATTTGAGGTTGGTGATTGGGTCTACTTAAAAATCTCACCAATGAAAGGTGTGATGAGGTTTGACAAGAAGGGGAAACTTAGTCCCCGATATGTGGGCCCATACCAAATCTTGAAGCGTATTGGGAAAGTTGCTTATGAGGTGGACTTGCCAAATGAGTTGGCTCCGATTCACCCGGTGTTTCATGTTTCCATGCTCAAAAAGTGTATTGGTGATCCGGTTTCCATCCTTCCTTTAGAAGGTTTAGGAGTTGATGAGAACCTTTCTTATGAAGAAGTCCCGGTTGAGATTTTGGACCGACAAGTGAAGACGTTGAGAAATAAGAAAGTAGCTTCCACCAAGGTTCTATGGAGAAATCACTTAGTTGAGGGTGCTACATGGGAGGACGAGGCCGATATGAAGTCCCGTTATCCTCATCTTTTTCCTTCTACTCCTATTCAAATTTGAGGTAAGTAATTCCTCTTGAGTTTAAGTGTTTTGGGAGTCATGTGTGTGGTGTGAATTTTCCATGATTTCCTTAAAATTGTGCATGTTCTTGTGAGAATTCATGTTTAGCATATATTGAGTTTTCATGATGTAAATGTTCCTCATGTTGATTTGCATTTTTGTATGATGAATGCATTATTGACTCCATGAGATGAAATGATGAACATGCTTAATGATATGTTGATGAGATGACATGTTCGCTCTATATTGTTGTGTTGAGCTTACTTGAGTTGGAGAAGTTATTTCCTCCCATATTTATGTGAATTGATGAGTTTCATGCATATTGGATTAGTGGATGGAGTTCCTACTCTCTAATATTGCATTGGCCATGTTGTAAAAGGGAATTGAAATTTCCACTTCTGAAATTGTGCATGATGTGATTAGTGCATTTTAGTTTTTTGCACATTTTTGATGTTTTATGCATGATGGACTGCTAGTCTAGAGTTTCTAACTTAGTTTGATGTTTTGATAGTCATTCGGGGACGAATGTTCCCAAGTGGAAGATAATGTAACACCCCGGAAATCTAATGACCTAAGCTAGAGCCTAATGTGTAGTCTAGTAGCCTAATGAAGTTAAAACTTAAGGTTAAAGTCCTAAAATAATTTTCCTAACTTAGTACTAGGGTTCTAGTGCCTAAATGTCAAGGCACGACCCCTCTAGGACCCCCCCACCAAGGGTCTATGAGGAGGACCCAAGGGAAGGTCCAAAAAGTAGTCCAAAAACAGCTTCATCCACGAAATAGGGACCACGAGGCGTGGACTGACTTGCTCCCCGTAGATGGGAGTCGTGAGTCAACACTTAGCTCCCTCAAATTTCCCCAAAATATCCTAGTCTCAGTCCCATTCCACGAGCGTGCAGTACGGTCCTTGGACCAACTCACGCCCTGTGGAAGGTTCTCGTGGATGAGGCCTGAAGGCTAGCCAAGATACAAGCCCCAGCCCCAAACCACGAGTGACCAGTATGGTCTATGGTTCCAACCACGCTCCGTGGTTGGGGTCTCGTGGATGGGGCCTGCGAAGCTGCCTTAAGTCGGCCATTTTAGGGACAAATGGGTAAAATCCTAATTAAACTAATTAAGGGTAGGGATGGTTATTATTGGTTATTCTAAGTATATTAAAGTATTTCTAACTATTAAACAACCCGTTTAACTCTCATAACTCACAAACTCAAATTCAACCAACTTCCCTCCCAAAAATATTCTCTCTAAACTCCATTGAAGAACAAAGAAAAAGCTCAAGATTAGGGTTCAAGCTCCAAGATTTTCAATCCAATTTCGTGGGAAAACATCAATTAAGGTATGGGGACTTTGATTCATGGAACACTTTTCTCCATGAAGCCCTTCAACACTTGATTTCGAAATTGCTAACTTGTTCAAAAACTAGGGTTTTCATTCTAACCATGGGTTCTTCCTAAAAACGATTTTATTATGTTAGTTGCATTATATTATGGATGATTTGATGTTAAATGGTGATTTTCATTGTAAAATTCCCATTGAACCCATGAACACCCCCATGACCCCAATTTCAAGTATTGTGATGGGTGTATTGATGCAAGATGATTACTATGAATTGTTTCTATGTGAATTTAGTTATTGAATCTTGTTTTATTCATGCCTATTATAGTATCTTTAGGTGTAATTGTGATACATGATTCATGACCTTAAAAAGGGGTAAATTGCTAGGGTTTGTACATATGGATGCAAGATGTGTATAAACTATTGATTCATTTAGAAAGTAAATATCCTATGACTAATATGTAAAGTATGGAATTGTTGAAAGTTTTTTCTTCCCTTACCCTTATACTTGATGATGCATGAATAGTCTAGGATGATGATGTGTTATGTTGATTGAAAGTCTATTTCTCATAAAAACACTATTAATGTAATGTGAAAGTTCTACTCACAAACTAATGTTGATTCTAAGGTTGAAAGTACATTCTCACCTTTAATGAATCTATGAGCTATTTTGATGAATTGTATTGAAAGAAGGATAGAGTATTCCTTCACACATGTAAATGTAATTCAAGATATAATTATGTATAATTTGGTCAATGAGGTAAAGGCCCCTCAGCCAATGCAAGAGGTTGGGTCATCCAAGTGAACTCATGAGATGGAAGCTCCTCCTCCAATGCAAGAGGTCGGGTTTATAGAAACAATCTCCCTATCCCATAACTATGTGCCCACATAGGTCTTTAGCTAGTGGATCCACCTTATAGCTATACATTTAGTTCTACCTTAGGCAAGTAGGACACCTTTTTTCGGTGTAGAGTTACACGACACCGGATTTCATGTATCTCACATCGTCTATGTCGGTTATGGAAACGTTCCCATATATAATGAAGATAATGAATGAGATATGAACTATACTATGAGTTCTTGGTAAGTTTACTTAGTAGGAGTGGGGGTATGGGACTTCACTCCCACATTGCACAAGTAGACTTAGTAGGATGGTGTAGGATGGTTCCTTTATATTATGATGAGATACAAATGTGTGCATGTGTGTTCAATGGATAGTTGTTATGAATGACTTTCCTTATATTCAAGTAATGTACATGACTATTTCCTTATTTGTGACTAATGATTATAATGAGGTCTAAAGATGAGATGCATGGCCAAGGTTGCTTCAAAGGGGTGCTTAGTAGGGTTGGTATTATGGGATGCCAACCATACATTGCACAAGTGTTCCTTGGGGGTTACTAAGGTGATGACTTTACCATGTAATGAGCATAAAGGTGATTTTGATTTATATTTGGCATTGATGATGCATGTTGGTTCTAAACCTCGCAAATGCATACTTTTCAATAAAATGTCTTTTTTATCATATTTCAAGGATTTTGTGCATGTTTCCATACTTAGTATTTTTTGTGCTAACCCCTTCCTCCTACATTTTGATAAGTGGGGTTCCGTCTAGGTGACATACACTCTCTTTCTTGAAGAAGACTTGGATTGCTTATCTCCAAGTGCGGTGAGTCCTCAAGTCCGAGGACGGAGTAGTCATTTCTTAGTTCCTATTGTACTTCTTATATTGAGACTTTTATTGTTGTAAAGGGCTAAGTCCCAAACTCTGTATTCCTATGTTTTAGATGGTAAATGAGACGAAGTCTAGATTTCCTATTACTTTCTTTTATGAAAAGTGAAGTTGGACTTCGATTGTAAAGTTTTAATTTTTCCGCATTATTTCTATGTCTTATGTAATGATGGTGCTAGAGGCTTGTATGAGATATCCTTCGGGGTCAAGCACGTTGTGTCGCGTCTAGGGGTTAGCCTTAGGTCGTGACAGTCGTACGATTTCCTTAATGACTTATCTATCCACACATGTAATCATAATTAAATCACCTGATTGTTACCAGATTTCCCTACACCTTAAAGACTCCGATTTCGTCCAAATTTGAACTAGGTTGGGAAATTCCAAGTTACTACGAAAACGTTTTCCGACCCAATTTTTTTCCCCGTTAGCTTTTCAATAACGACGGAACCCGGTCGTTACAAATCTTGATTCAATATTGAAAGGATCTTTGATGAACCTAAAGATTCAAAAGGAAATCGTTTGTCCAACAACAATTCCATCACTTTTGTATCCTTCATAACTCACCTCGCTTACCCAAAATTTTGACAAAAGTTTTTAAATCAAATCTGAAAGGTTTCTTCGTTGAATGGGGGAAGAAATTTAAAATTTTGTATTTCTTCTTTCTGTTAGGATTTGCCTCTGTATGATTGAGAGTAAGAAGAAACGTAAGCGTAATTCGTGGGATTTAATTAATTTTCAGATTTTATTCCCTTTTTAGAGCAACAAAAAGATTTTTCTTGTATTAGAATTAATGTATTCGGATGGTGACTTATGTATCCGGAAGGTACAAATTTTAAGGGATTATTGTAATTAGAAAAAGAGCAGGGATAGGATGTAATTTATTCTTTACACTATGGGATTTAGGTAAGTTATACTTTTTAATATATTCTTATTGAAGTCTTATAACCACAATTTAAATTTCAACTCATGAAAATTTAAAAAATGAAGTTACAAATGGATAGATAAATACTAAATATATAAAGTAGATAATAATTCATACTGCATTAAATATATGAACATGCATTACATCAATGCAAATAAAGAGTCTAAAATGGGTTGAAATTGGAGATTAAATTGAGCTCAATTGAGGATTCTCTTAAAATGAGCTAAGCCTTGAATGGATTGAGATTGAACCCAATTCAAATTATCTTGAGTCTAACCCTTAAAACTCTAGGCGGATTACCTATGATTGGGCTCATTTTTGACACATCTACTATTGATGATATATAAGTCTTCTTGACAATAGGTTCATGTAAAAAAATAAAGAAAAACAATAATGAGAAAAACTTAGGGTGTAATGAAGATTATTAGTATGGGTAAATGATATTCCCGCTTTAGTTGTACTTCTCCAATATTTCAAACATAAATTTTTCACTTTTAACATATTAAGAAAAATAATTTTTTTCTTCTTCTATATTCTACCCTTAACACTAATTATTTATTGTTTAAATCATTTTTCATTACATAATAGTACTAAATACTCCATCTATTTCATATTAAGGGTATGTTTGGAAAATCACCCTGGTAACTAGATTTGGTGTAATTGGGTGTAATTACATTGTCTGACATGTTTGGTTGACAATGTAATTACTTGATCAGCAGGCAATTAGGTGTAATTGGCATGACTAATTACACTCTTTAATTCATGGTTGGGGGGCTGTGAATTGGCTGTAATTACATTTGTTTTAGTAGTGTTGACTTGATATTTCACATTGCAAGTCAATAATTTTTAGTTAGACTTGACAGATTGTCTTTTTGTCAAATATTTTTATAATTTATGACGTCATATTTATAATATTAATCTTATTGGGGGGGGGGGGGGAGGGGAGGGGGGCTGTGAATTGGTTGTAATTACATTTATTTTAGTAGTGTTGACTTGATATTTCACATTGCAAGTCAATTAATTTTTAGTTAGACTTGATAGATTGTCTTTTTGTCAAATATTTTTATAATTTATGACGTCATATTTATAATATTAATCTTATTGTCAAACATGTATTATATGATGTTCATAGAAACCTTATATTTTTAGTTTTTATTATTAATTTAATTAAAATATACTAATTTGAAAAATACAAATTAATTAGTTTTTTTATAATTTAGTTAAGAAATATGTTTGTTGATTAATATATTTTTAGTAGACAATATATATCTTAAATATTTTATTTAATATCATTATAATGATTGCACTTGTGCAACCAAACCATACATTTGTAGTTACAATGTAATTACACTGTGGCAAACAAACAGGTCAACGTAATTACTAGATTGTATAATTACTAGGCCCCTAGTAATACACCAATTTCAATTACCAGGTGGCTTTCCAAACAGGCTCTAAGTGAATATTTTTTAGGACTTTTTCATTGTTCAAAATAATTGAATTGTTCAAAGTTCAACACATATGTTTGAAACTTTTCCCGTATTTGCTATTTACTTGAATGAAGTTTTATATTTTCTAGGAGATAAATTACACTACTTACAAAGTTATACTTATGATTTCCTAAATGAAAAAATAATGAAAATTATGATTTAAATTATTTCCTTAAATATTTTCTTAATTTGTGTGCATTGCGTCACAAATTAACTTAATATGAAATAGAGAGAATATTAATTTGCAAAATAATAGGATAAAATAATCATGTCAATTATTATTTCATCAAAGGACAATTAACAAAAGAATATGATTTAAATTACTTTTCTTTTTAGTCTGTTTAAAATGAATGATCCTTTTTTTGCAATACTTTAATTTCAGTTTCCCACATGATATATTTAAGTCCAGAAGATTAAAGAGTATTTTGGTACATTTGACATAATTTTAATTTAGGACCATAATATTGAAAAGTCGTCTTATTTTTTTAACTCCATGTCAAGTCAAACTATGTCATTCTTTTAAAACAAAAGGAGTAATATATTTTTTTTTAGTTTGACTTGGTTTATTGATTTGGTGTAGTTTATCCATTTTCATTTGAACACCCCTAATGATGGTACAGAAGTTCTTCTTTGCATGTCTTTAAGGGGTCGTTTGGTAGAGTTATTACTAATGCTTACATTAATATGATTTTATTAGTAATGCTTGTATTAATTATACATAAATTATTTTTTATGTATTTGGTTTGGTATATTAAAATAAAACATGCATTAAATAAAAATATTTATTTACAAAGATACCTTTTATAATTATGATGGACAAGATAATAAAAAAGATTTTGAGGGGCAATGAGGTCTTTAACCACACTAATGTGTGCATTAAAATATCTTGCATTACTAATACCTAGAGATTCATATTATTAGTAACAATCACCTTAATACACAATAGAGTGTATAACTAATGCAAACATAAGATATACATAACATGAAAAAAGTACCAAACAAAATATTATTGATATAAAAAGCTAATGCATACATTATTTTTGTGAATACACTCTACCAAACGATTCCTAAAAGAATATACCTCGTACTGCATTGACAATAGGTTCATGTACCAAAAAGAAAGAAAAATAATGAGAAAAACTTAGAGCGTAACGAAGACTACTAGTATGGATAAATGGTACGCCTCTTTAATTTTACTTCTCAAATATTTCAAACATATTTTTTCTTTTTTTGGGTTTCTCACCTAGTGTTCGAAGCCCGCATTGGAGCCTCGATTAAATTTAGATCGCGCAATGCAGGGCCTAGTCGGAGGGTGACGCTCCCAAGATGATTTTCTTCATACCTATGGCTCGAATCCAAGACCTCTAGTTCAACAACTTTTGTCATATTAAGGAAAAAAATTATTTATTTTCTATAGTTTGCCATTGACATCAATTATTTATTATTTAAACCATTTTCAAGACTTAATATTAAATACTCCCTCTTATCTATATTATAAGTGAATTTTTGGGCTTTTTTCCATTGTTCAAAATAATTCAATTGTTCAAATTTCAAGACAAATGTTTGAAAGTTTTTCCATATTTTCTCTTTTCACTAATAAAATTTTATATTTTCTAGCATATAAATTATACTATTTGCAGAATTATACTTATGATTTCATAAAAGGACAAATAGTAAACAATACTCCCTCAGTCCCATATTAGTTGATCACTTTTCATTTTGCACGGTATTTAAGAAAGTATAAATAAAAGATAATTTTACTAATTCACCCCTTAAAAACCCTTTTGAGAATTTTATAAACAAATGTGAACACTTCAAAAAGAATTAATTGCAAGGATAATATAGGAACAATTTAATTAACATCTTCTTGATTTAGTAAGGTGGACAACTAATATATATGAAAAAACTACTTTTAGTATAATGATCAACTAATTTGGGACGAGGGCATGTTGCGCTTTCCGAAAGTCAATTTGACTAACTTTCAAAGTTAAACCAAATAACATTAATTCGATACTTTAAACAAAAAATTTAGCTATTCAAAAATTATACGAAAAAGTACTTTTTTTTTGCATATCAATATGATGAAAAACGCATCCTAAAATGTTAGTCAAAATTCTTATTGTTTGATTGTAAAAAAAGAAAATTATAACAATTAAAAGTGGACGGAAGGGATATCTCTTAATATTTGTCTTAATTAGTATGTATGACTGATTAGCTCACTAATTCACTTAATATAAAATAGAGAGAGTTTTCATTTATAGGAATAATATGATAATGAAATAGAGAGAGTATTCACTTATAGGAAAAATATGATAAAACAATCATGCCAATTATTATTTCTTAATAAATATGCTTAATATAAACAAGATAAATAAAAATAAAGAGAGAGATGAACTATATATAGATGTGTGAACATTCCATATAGAACCCAATAAAATCCTAGGATGAAAGAGACTATCTAGAAAAAGACAAGTTATATATCACACCAAAAGTGATTGGCTATTTGACAGATAAATGATGTTTCTTTGCTGACACATTCCTTCTAAAATTACGGGGACACACCTCATTCCCCACGCATTCCATCCCCTCTATTGCCAGCTTGCTATTTTGTATTTCTATAAATCATTTCTTCTCCTGTGTTCATCTTGTGAACTAATGGATCCTTGTCCTTTTCTTCGAATCACTATCGCCGACTTAGCCGTCATGGTTCCGGCTAACCGGAGTTTAACTTCGAGTGTGTTGCTTGATTGTAACATTAAGCTTAAGGGTTTTCCAACACAAGTTTCAACCATCAATGCGTTTTCTAAACAAGACCTTGTTTTAGAGAACAAAATCCATGCCTCTTTCAATTTGAACAAAACCGACATTGAAAAAACAAATGCTAGAGGGAAAACTTGTTGTTTAAAGATTGAAATTTGTGCACCGAAGAGTATGGGCATTGGTTGTGGATATTATACTGGTGGGAGGATTTTGGGGAGTGTGTTTGTTGAATTGGATTTGAAGGGTTTGGAAAGTAAAGGTAGTAGAGGAGTTGTGATTAAGAATGGATGGGTTTTGGTTGGTGTAGCAAAAGTGCATCTGAATGTGAAAGTTGAACCTGACCCGAGATTTGTTTTTCAGTTTGATGGCGAACCGGAGTGTAGTCCACAGGTTTTTCAAGTTAATGGAA
Organism: Solanum acaule; assembly: GCA_036250505.1. NCBI lineage: Eukaryota > Viridiplantae > Streptophyta > Magnoliopsida > Solanales > Solanaceae > Solanum > Solanum acaule. The sequence goes on along the minus strand of JAJOOR010022473.1, from coordinate 729 downwards.
ATGTGAAACAACCTGTTTTCACTTGCAAGTTCAGTTTCAAAAACTCTGGTGATTGGAATTCGATATCCAGGTTAGTTTAAATCAATGTCAATTTAACTAAATTTAACTTGAACTCCATCTAAATCTCAATTGTTATTTCGTAGATCTTCGCTATCAGAAGGAAGCACATCAAAAAGCTACTTTAATTGTTGGACAGCTGATAATGAGACACGGAGAAAAGAGCGAAAGGGATGGTTAGTGACAATCCATGACCTCTCTGGCTCACCAATTGCTGCAGCATCCATGGTGACCCCATTTGTCCCATCACAAGGTTCAAATAAGGTGAGCAGATCAAACCCTGGAGCCTGGCTCATCCTCCGTCCAGATCAGGGTACATGGAAGCCATGGGGACGCCTACAAGCATGGCTAGAGATTAGTGGTAAGCTTGGTTATCGCTTTGAAATCATTCCTGATGGTGCCAATGATGCTATAACATTGGTCAATTCAACCATCAGCACCAACAATGGTGGGAAATTCAGCATAGATATCAGCAATGTTGCTGTCCCAATGGCTAGTGCACATAGCAGCTTTGACTTCTCCTCAGTCTCTGGGTCTTGGTCGGATTTCGGGTCATCTGGATCTTGGGGACAGATTTTGTACCGTGGATTTGTGATGTCCTCCACGGTGAAGGGTGATGGAAAATGTAGTAAGCCGGAGGTGGTTGTAGGGGCGCAGCACGTGAGCTGCTCG
>JAJOOR010022472.1:0-33613 GCA_036250505.1 Solanum acaule | reverse complement strand
TGGATCATCCTGAGCTAGGAGTTATGACTGCTCAAAGTTGGCCAAAAACTCACTGATTTCCACACTAGGCCGAATTTCCAGATTCTGAATTTTTTTCCAAAAATGACTACTTCCAATTTCAAGCTTCTTCATATTCATTTTAAATTGTCGGATGTTACAGATGGCACCTACTATAACCCACATGTAGGCAAGCCAACTGGTATCCCGGAATTACAAGTAATGGGATTGAGGGCAGAAAACTAAACTCAAACTAAAACAATAACATAAATAACAAGAATCATAGATTAAGAAGTGGAAGCAAGCCAAAATATATATACAAATAAGAGATCCCCCGCAGAACCTAGAAGTCACATGTACAAAGCTACTAAATAAATGAGTGCAAGTCCCAAAATGGACATCATAGGCTGACTAAGAGAAAATCAAAAGTAATATTAAATGCGAGAATCTAAAACACTACCAATAAAAGGAACGAGAAATTTAATAGGTATGCACAAGAGTGTACTAACACACAAAGAAAAAGAGAATAACTAATTAAATTCGACCGGTCTTCCATAAACTCAACGGGTACACTAGTGCGCAAGCTAAAAGAGCGGACTCCAATAAGTGCGACATGTACAAGGAAGAGTTTAGAATGTAATAAGAGGATCCGACGAAGTTTCCTAGATTTCCACAACTTTCCATAAACTCGAACCGAACCAATCCTTATGCCTGAAGCTCATCCAGAACTAATAGGAATTAAGGACTTGGACCGAATTGAAGATGGAGGATCAAGGACTTGAACTGAGAATTGGAGTAACCAATGCTAAGGGTAATTGTGGACTTAAACAACGTATAAATATGACTAAGATCTTGAACCGAGGTGATAGTAGTTATGGACTTCAACCAAGCTGTAAGGAGCGGTGGACTTGAACCACGACTGCAACTGGCGATGGACTTGAACCACGACTGAAGAAAGCCAGCAGTTGAACCAAGGGTATAATAACAAGGCGAGGACTTGAACCACGCCTGGTGGAGTGAATTGGGGGATTTGAACCACGAATAGAGGCAAATCCACTAGAAATAGGATCACCGGCAAACCGAGCATCATGGGGAGTACCTCCATTTCAACCGCAAATTCATACAAATCAACATACAATAACTTAATCATATTTAGTTTAAGGAGAGGGAAGCAGTAACCTATCTGTAGGCCAACAACACATGCTACAAATTATGTTGCCAGAGAATTTCCCTTTCGCACAAGCTCGAAATGCTGTCGCGATTTCAAAATAGAATCAGAACTTCAATACAGTCGTTTTAACACCAAAATAGCATTTTTCAGAGACAGACCATAAATCGTGTATAAAACGAGACTATGGCACCCACACCGGGAATCTCAAAATCAACTTCATGAAAAGGTTCATTTTACCTCCCAGAGCTTGTGTCCCAAAAATGAACACAATTCGGGGCTCGGAACAGCCCGAAATCAACATACGCATTTAAATCATCATTAAAGCTAAAGAAGGAGAGCGGACAATAGCTAAAACACAAAAATTACCTCAAACTAAGGTCCACCGACACTCCGGAGCATTCCAATGCGTAGCCATACCAATTTTGAGCGACCCAACCTTTGAATGACCCAAAACAGAGCTAAAATGAGAGAGAATTTGCGTTTAGAAAATGAGGGTTGAATGTTGATTTTCGGCTTTAATAATGGCAGATCTGTTTCTAAAGGGACTTCTAGTTGCTAAAAATACATTTTCTGGTTGCTAAGGTATGCACCAGATATCATATTTTTTTCTATTTTTTTTCAAAGTCTCTGAACGGACCTTCAGGATTCATTCGAGACCCAATAAAAATAAACCAAACCTGCTACCCCCACTAAATTTGACACTCCGGACTCAGTGGAGTTGTCAGATTTCTATAAAAAAAGATTGGTATGATAGAAATACCCCCTCGGGAACCATTAGGCCTAACACTCAACTTTTCACCTAAACAGCCAAAAATCAAAAAGAAGATCTCAACACCCAAACGAAAGGTCTTACTAGACCAAGTTCAACATTCCAGAGCTAATGGCGCTAACAGAATTCTCATACGACAACTAATTATCCAAATGTTGACCAAATTCAACTCTAGGCCTTTAAGCTTTCCAATATATCGTCTAAGTGCCCAAACTCACACCGAAAGCCTTAAGACCCAAACTAAAGGTTCTTCTAGACCAAACTCGATGTTCCAGAGCTAAACGCGCTGACAAAATTTCAATTTGAGCATGTTTACCAAGAATGTTTACCAAGGTCAAACTTTTGCTAAAGCTCAAAAGCTAAAATGCCTAATGGCACAAACTCGTGCTGAAAGCCTCGGGATTTGATATGACAATGCCACTAGCCTAAAATGATATTTCCAGAGCTGATGGAACCATCAAAATTCTATTATGAGATTGTTTACCTAACGTTTCAACTAAAGTCAACTATTTAAGTTTCCAAAGCTCCCAAATAGGGGAACGGGCATAAAATCCAAATGATCGACCAGGCGAACAAACAATCAGTGCGAGCAAGTCATAAATGATTTGGGGTCGCTATAGGAACGCTCTAAACAACGAAAAGAAGGCATTAAGACATAAATGACCTAGAGGGTCATTACAATATCCACTACTAAAAAGGACTTTCGTCCTAAAAGTAAGAGTCAATAAGTACCTCAAGGCTCACATAAGACGGGACAATGCTCCCGCATCTCCTGCTTGGCCTCCTAGGTAGCCTCCTCAACTAGACGGTGCCTCCAACAGAAAATAACAACAAGAATGGATGTGGATCGCAACTGCCTCACATCTCTGGCTCAAATGGCAAATGGCTCCTCAATATAGGTCAGATGATCATCAAAATTAACCGAATCATAATAGAGCACATGATACTTATCTGGGACATATTGGCGCAACATTGAAACATTAAAACTAGATGAATAGTTAAGAATGCTGGAGGCATGGCTAAATCATAGGAAAAATCACCAAATTATCCTCAAAATCTCAAACGAGCTGATATATCTGGGGCAAAGCTTTCCCCTCCTCCCAAATCTCATGATTCCCCTCTGGGCGATACTCAAAGGAACACTCTATTACCAACAGTCAATCTAAACAGACGACACCTACGATCCGCATAACTTTAGTGTCTACTCTGAGTCGTCCTAAGCGTATCCTGAATCACATTCACATGATCTAATAGCTCCTAAAGCTATTATGTACCACGTGGCGTAGGATCTATAGACTTAAACCAACCAATCAGAGAGGGACAATGCCTACCATATAAGGCGTCTATCGGGGCAATCAGAATAATAGAGTGGTAAATGTTATTGTACGCAAAGTCTACCAAAGGGAAAAACTAGTCCGTCTGACCTCCTAAATCCATAACGTATGCCCACAATATATCCTCAAGAACCTAAATAGTACGCTCCGATTGACCGTCACTCTGCTAGTGAAATGTTGTGCTAAGGTCGACACAAGTGCCCAACTTCTCCTGAAAAGCCTCCATAAACTGGAATGAACTATGAACCACAGTCTAAAATGATAGAGACAGGCACACCATGAAGAATAACCACCTCTTGAATGTAGATACGAGCCAATCTCTCGGTACTTAAAGAATTATGCACGGGAAGGTAGTGTGCTGACTTGATCAATCAATCCACGATGACCCAAATGTTGTCACCACCTCTAGAAGTATAAGGCAAGCCCACAATGAAGTCCATAGTGATATTGTAACGACCCAAGCCTACAACCTGGACGTGGCCGGCACTCGAGAACCATTGTTGGTCCCTAAGCGAACCCTCATCATGACTGACTATAAGCGGAAGACTAACTCAAGCATACAAAGCTTTAAAACTGAATAAAAATTCATGAAACTTAATTACAAAGCTTTAACTCAAATGAAAAACTCTAAATAAAAATAAATTATTCAACTCGCCATAAAATAGGCAACTGAAGTCTTTAAAACATTTAATAAAATAAATGAATAGACTTCTAAAACTCTACAGTCTATCTATGAAGCCTCTAAATGACAAAGATGGAAGTCGAGATAAGACCCACGACCTCCTCATAACTGATAAATTGAAAGTAAAAGTGGAACCCTTCAGAAGCAAGGAGGCTCATTATAGCTAACTCGAACTCCATGTGGTATCAACGAAGCTCCTGTTGATGACTCTGAATACCTATATACATGTATCTGCATCATGAAATGATGCAGGCCAAATAGCTCAGTACGTGGAATGTACGAGCATGTAAGGGGAAATCTAAAGCAAAAACATAAGCTTGAACTAGTAGAAAAGAAACATACTTACCTCTTCTCAAATTTATTCAACTCAAGGAAGACTCATGCATACTCAAAACTACTCAAACTTACTCAACTAAGAAGTACTCAAGGATAAGATACTCAACTAAGTAATAAGGTTCTCAACTAAGTGAAACACGAACAGTAAGGTACTCGACATAATGAAGCACAAATCAACTCAAGATACTCAACTCAAAAAACTCAACTCATGATACTCAAGGATAAATCAATAGTAAAACATGCAATACATATGGAATGTTTTAAAACAGTAGATAGCAACTCAATGTATTGAAACATACAATAATACGCAGCTTGTATATAAAAATACTATATAACTCTTTGGGAGTTTCTCTAACTGACAACCATCGCTATGATCTATGTGATGTTACAGCGTCTCTCCCACACTGCCAGAACTGTCCTATACTTTTCCAAGGTATGAGACCTCTCAACTAAGTGTATCCACTAGTCTATGCAAAAACGCACTAAGAAATCATTTAAAAAGTATGAGCCTTTCTACCCACGTCGGCTACATAATTTATGGGGCAGTGAATTTTATGAACTCTCCCCATATCAGTGCTCAATATTACTCCCAAAATATACTCAACTCATATGTTTAGAAACATAACTCTTTCTGTGGTTTGAGATTATTAAGCAAAATATTTCTCTAAAAAGACATGTTACTCAACTACTCAAAACTTTTTTGGAAATCTTAGTTTCCTCCTCTTTTAAATATGAAAGCATTTACTATTGGGAATACTTAGTTCCCTTATATCATTTTATGGAAAATGAACTTGACTCTACTCTTTCTCAACTCAAGTGCTCAAGTTCTGAAACAAGTTTAGAAAAAGTTGTGAAAAACTTCTCAAAATAGGGTTCATGCCGAATGATGGACGTGAACAACTCAATCCAAGGTTTTCAATAACCATACAAAGAACTCGATACTCGGAACTTAACAACTCAGAACTCAAGAACTTCAATGATACTACTCATTTCAAGAAATCTCAACTCATAAGGTTCATGCGGAATTATGGGCATGAACAACTCAACTCAAGGACTCAATGATACTCCTCATCTCAACATTTCTCAACTCATATGGTTCATTCGGAATTATGGGGATGAACTACTGAACTTAAGGACTGCATGGGTAACATGTAATAGTTCCATGATTAGGAATATAATCTCAGAAGGGTTAGAAACTCAATACTCCAGACTAAGAACTTTAATATACTACTCCTCTCAAAGGTACTCTATTTATAAAGTTCATGCAAAATTTATGGGCATGAACGACTCGACTCGAGGGTCTACATAACAATATGGAACTCATGTATCCGACTCTTCACATTCTTATACTTACTTCCACAAAACTTAGCTCAAATCGATAATTCATCTCAAAGGATTCACAATTGAACTCAACGAATTTCATGAACTCTACTCTTAACTCTCTCTTGAATGTGAATTATGAATTTGAGAGTTATGGTTCATGATATGAAGGATCTTGTAATGATTAAGTAGACTCATGAATACATTCTTCTCATTCTCATACTCACTTGCTCGAGTCTTGAAATATGTTATTAGAAATTGTAGAAGACTCCTCAAAAAGTCTCAAAGGGACTTTCTCAAAAATGTTTGTAAGAACTCTCAAAACTTGACTCTCAACTCTACCTTGAGTTTTATTTATGAATTCAGGGTTGTGATTTATGATAGGAAAGACCTCGTGATGTTTATGAGAGTTTTTAGATATTTAAACATGAGAAAGGGTTGAAAAACACTGTATGGGGAGAAAGTCCGCGACACAGAGATGTATTTTAATGTTTGGTCGCGAAATAAATTTTGAGATAGAGGGGTTTGCGACGTGGAGAGAAAAGTTCCACTTCTAAGGAAGTCGCGGACCTAGTATCCAGTTTCTGCTCGACTTTTTCCTTCTTCGTTTTCTAACCCCAATTCCCCTAAATTCGATTATTTTACTCGATTCCTCTTTAGATTCAGATACCTAGTACATGTACAAAAGAATCTACTTAGATGGATTCTGATACAAAGTTTGTCACAACCTGAGCCTACACCCTAGACGTAGCCGACACTCGAGAACCATTGCTGGTCCACAAGCGAACCCTTATCCTGGTTGACTACAAGTGGAAGACTAACTGAAGCATACAAACCTTAAAAACTGAATAAAAATTCATGAAACTCAATTACAAAGCTTTAACTCAAATGAAAAAATCTAAATAAAAATAAATTATTCAATTCGCCATAAAATAGGCAACTTAAGTCTTCAAAACATTTAATAAAATAAATAAACAGACTTCTGAAACTCTACAGTCTATCTATGAAGCCTCTAAATGAAAAAGATGGAAGTCGGGAAAAGTCCCCAGATCTCCTAACAACTGATATAACTGAAAGTAAAAGTGGAACCCTTCGTAAACAAGGAGGCTCACCATAGCTAACTAGAACTCCATGTGGTATCAACGAAGCTATTGTTGATGATCGTGAATACCAGTATCTACATCATGAAATGATGCAGGCCAAATGGCTCAGTACGTGGAATGTAGGAGCATGTAAGGTGAAATCTAAAGCATAAACATAAGCTTGAACTAGTAGCAAAGAAACATACTTACCTCTTCTCAAAATTACTCAACTCAAGGATACTCAAAACTACTCAAACTTACTCAACTCAGAAGTACTAAAGGATAAGATACTCAACTCAGTAATAAGGTTCTCAACTCAGTGTAACTCAACAATAAGGTACTCTACACAATGAAGCACAACTCAACTAAAGATACTGAACTCGAAGGTACTCAACTCGAAATACTTAACTAATGATACTAAAGGATAAAACAAGAGTAGAATATGCAATATATATATATATATATATATATATGGAAAGTTGTAAAACTATAGATAACAACTCAATGTATTGAAAAATACAATAATACGCAGTGTGTATATAAAAATACAATATAACTCTGTGGGAGTTTCTCTAACAAACAACCATCAATATGTGATATATGATGATACAACGTCTCGCCCACGCGTCCAGAATAGTCCTATACTTTGCCAAGGTATAAGACCTCTGAACTAAGTGGATCCAGTAGTGTCTGCTAAAAGCACTAAGGAATCATCTAAAAAGTATGACCCTTTCTACTCACGTCGGCTACATGGTTTATGGGGGCTGTGAGTTGTATGAACTCTTCCCCCATATCAGTGCTCAATACTACTCCCAAAATATACTCAGCTCATATGTTTAAAAACATAACTCTTTCTGTGGTTTGAGATTATTACTCAAAATCTTTCTCTAAAAAGAGATGTTACTCAACAGTTCAAAACTCTTTTGGAAATCTCAGTTTCCTCCTTTTTTAAATGTGAAAACATTTACTTTTGGGAATACTTAGTTCCCATATATCATTTTACGGAAAATGAACTCGACTCTACTCTTTCTCAACTCAAGCGCTCAAGTCTTAAAACAAGTTTAGAAAAAGTTTTAAAAGGCTTCTCAAAATAGGGTTCATGCCGAATAATGGACGTGAATGACTCAATTTAAGGTTTTAAATAACCATACAAAGAACTCGATACTTGGAATTCAACAACTCAGAACTCAAGAACATCAATGATACTACTCATTTCAAGAATGCTCAACTCATAAGGTCTATGCTGAATAATGGGCATGAACAACTCAACTCAAGGACTCAATGATAATCCTCATCTCAAGATTTCTTGACTCATAAGGTTCATGCGGAATTATGGGTATGAACTACTTAATTTAAGGATTGCATGGGTAACAAGTAATAGTTCCATGATTAGTAATATAATTAGGAACTCAATACTTATGACATAGAACTTGAATATACTACTTCTCTTAAAGGTACTCATTTTATAAACTTCATGCGAAATTGAAGGGCATGAGCGACTCGACTCGAGGGTCTACATAATATGGAACTCATGTATCCGACTCTTCTCATTCTCATACTTAATTCCTCAAAACTTCGCTCAAATTGTTAATTGATCTGAAAAGACTCATAATTGAACTCAAAGACTTTCTTGAACTCTACTCTTAACTCTCTCTTGAATGTGAACTATGAATTCAAGACTTATGGTTCGTGATATGAAGGATCTTGTGATGATAAAGTAGACTCATGAATACATTCTCCTTATTCTCATACTCACTTGCTCAAGTCTTGAAACAAGTTATTACAAATTGTAGAAGACTCTCAACTCTACTTTGAATTTGATTTATGAATTCAAGGTTGTGATTTGTGATAAGAAAGACCTCATGATGTATAGGAGTGTTTTTAGATAGTTAAACATGAGAAATGGCTGAAAAATACTGTGTGGGTAGCAAGTCCGTGATGCAGAGATGCATTTTAATGTTTTGTCGCAAAATAAATTTCGTACCCAGTTTCTTCCCGACTTTTTCCTTCTTCGTTATCTAACCCCAGTTCACCTATATTCGATTCTTTTGCTCAATTCCTCTTTAGATTCAGATACCCAATACATGTACACAATAATATAATCCTAAACTACTCTAAAATCAACACGATTCCATCAAGAACTCAACAATCCCATCAAATCTCAAGAACGAAAGCCAATTTCAAGAACACAATTCAAGATAATCAAACTTTCAACTTTTTTAGAATGAATTTTGCTGAACTAAACATGATTGGTTTGTGGGTGAACGAACCTAATGCTATGAAAGTCTCACATACCTCTTAGGGATTAAACCCATCGGGAAAATCTGCAACAAAACTCAAGAACCTCGACAATGCTTTGATCCTCTCCTCTTTTCTCTTTTTTTCTCTTCTTGAACTATCAACTAAAACCCTAGGCGTATATTAAGATTATAAAAATGAACCTAATCAGATTAGACCCTTAAAACTTACTAAAAAAGAATTAAATCTGATTGACTTTGGAAAAGACGAAAATACCCCTTGCTATTTTCGGGTAACTTTCCTTCACTGGACAACCCGACTTCAAAAGGTCATATCTCACTCATTCAGACATGAAACTTAGCAAAGTTGATGGCGTTGGAAAGATAACTCAAAGACCTTTAATTTAATAGCTTATTGGCCACCTAACTTGTCTTGTGCTAAACTTTATTGTCATTTGAAGTTTACGAAAAACTTAGAAGAGCTTAGGACTGATTTCAATGAATTCTCTCTAGTTCTTTTTGGAACTCAAGGTGCTACATCTAGTGACCTTAACACTTAAGAAATTTTTAATTCCTTGGTAAAATCTCACTCACTATGTAGAACGGTTTAATTCATAGCTCAAAAAATTTCTAGGGTGTTATAGATACGCTCCCACTTTCACTCCTGAATGGGTAATCTCTAAAAGTCACCACCAAGGCTCAAGTGTTTAGCCATCACCTGCTGGCAACTCAAACATTAATACACAGAGTCTAAGATGTCTCTCTTCATACCACTCCACCAGTAATGCTTTCTCAAGTCACGATACATCTTAGTTGTGCCAGGATGGATGGAATTTCTAGAATTATCGGACTCACTAAGGATCAGCTGAATCAAACCCCCAACTCTCGGAACACCAAAACCAGCCAACATACCTCAAAACCACATATGAATCTATGGTAGCTTGCCCAGCATCACCTACCACTACCCTATATTTGTTTGCTACCAAAGGCTCATCCTCGAACTGATGACCACGAATCTGATCTAGCAAAGATGACTGAACTCCCGCATATGCTAATACCCTTCTAGAATCTGAAATATCAAGTTGAATTATCAATTTACCCAAGGAATGGATGTCCAATGCCAAAGGTCGCTCTGAAACTGAAAAGGATAGACTACCCATATTCACTGCCTTCCAGCTCAAGGCGTCCGCTAGTACAATTGTCTTGCCCGGATGGTAGAAAATAGAGAGATCGTAATCCTTCAAGAGCTCAATCTAATGACACTGCCTCAAATTAAGGTCACTCTAGCTTATAATGTACTGAAGGCTTATGTGATCAGTGGAGATCTCACAACAAACTACGTACAGGTAGTGCCACCAGATCTTAAGCGCAAAAACTATCGTCGCCAACTCTAAGTCATGTGTGGGGTAGTTGGACTCGTGTAGCTTAAGCTACCTCGACACATAAGCTATGACTTGGCCGCGCTGTATCAATACACAATCCAAACCAACACCAGATGCATCACAATAAATTGTGAAGATCTCGCCCTCAACTGGAAGAGTCAAAATGGGAGCAATGGTAAGACACTCCTTAAGCCTTCGAAACCTCAACTCACACTCCTTCGACCACACAAAAGGGACACCTTGGCGAGTCAATCGAGTCAAAGGTACTGCAATTGTGGAGAAGCCCTCAACAAAGTGTCTGTAGTAACTCGCTAACACGACAAAGATACAAATTTCAATATCAGAAGTGGGTATGTCCCAATCACAAATATTCTCAATCTTCACCGTATCAACCATAATTACCTCGTTGGACACCATGTTCCCCAAGTATTCTATAAACTCTAGCCAAAACTCGCATGTTGTGAACTTGGCATAAAGTCGTTGATCTCTCAAAGTCTGGAGCACTATCCTCAAGTGCTGCTCATGCTCACTTCGGCTCTGTGAATATACCAATATGTGATCAATGAAGAATATGATGAAGGAATCAAGATATGGACTGAACACACAAGTCATCAAGTCCATGAAGGCAAAATAGGCATTAGTCAACCCAAAAGATTGCACTAGGAACTCATAGTGGCTGTAACGAGTCCTAAATGCTCTCTTAGGGATGTCCGTTGCACTAATCCTCACCTGATGGCAACCAGATCTCAAGTCAATCTTAGAAAACATTGAGACACACAAAGCTAAACAAATAGGCCATAAATACGAGGCACAAGATAACAGTTCTTCATTGTCACCTTTTTCGTCTGCCTGTAGTCAATACAGATCCCCATAGACCCGGCCTTCTTCACAACAAGATTGGGGCACCGCAAGGCGATACACTAGGAGGAATGAAACCCATACCTAAGAGTTTCTCAAGCTGAACACTGAGATCCTTAAGCTCTGCAGGTGCCATCCAATAAGGTGGAATAGAAATAAGACGGGTTCCTGGCTCCACCAACTAAAGAGTATTAAGATCTACCTAAAGGTCACCCTCCAGCTCTAGAGTATTGTCTCTCTCTCGGGCTGGTGCTCTAACCCTGCCTCGACCTTAGGCTCCACCTTTAGTCCTAGCTGAGGCTTTGTCTGTGAGCCCAGGTGCATTAACCCTTGCCGCTCTACCACAGGTACGAGCCATCCTATGAAAGAGTGAAATAAGTGTGATCCCATGAAATCAATTAGACATATGATGCACGAAAAGGATAAAAAAATAGGAAATCTTCCTAACGACATCCTGCAGCCTCCCGAAGATAAGTCACAGATGACTATGCGTCGATCCGTAGGACTCTACTAGATGTTAGCTCTGTACAAGTTAGACCAACGAACCTGGGGCTCTGATACAAACTTGTCAAGACCCGATTCCTCAAGTCATGATGGAGCCTACTATAATCCACCAGCTGGAAAGCCAAACCGTATCCCAAAACTACAAGTAATGGGATTGAGTGCAAAAACTAAACTCAAACTAAAACAATACCAAAAATAGCAGGAATCATAGATGAAGAAGTGGAAGCAAGCAGAAATATATATACAAATAAGAGATCCCTCCCAGAACCTGGAAATCACATGTACAGAGCTACTAACAAAATGAGTACAAGTCCCAAAAGTGGACCACAAAAACAAGACTATCTCAAAAAGCAAAAGACAAGTAAATAAATATAGATGGAGACTAGTATAGTACAAAACACCAAGTTTTCACCCCCGTCTCAGGATCATACTACTGCAGGATTGACATCAACACTGGTAGTTGGTGTTGGGACATGCATCACGAAAACAGATGTTGAGTGTAGCATGAGTATCAAAACAACATGTACCCAGTAGGCCTCACAGGCCAACTGAGCAAACAAAAGCAAAAGTAATATGAAATGTGAGAATCTATAAAACAATTAACAGAAACAGGAATGAGAAATTTAACAAGTATGCACATGAGTGTACTAACACACAAAGGAAAGGAGAATAACTAACAAAATCTGACTAGGCTCCCATAAACCTGATGGTTACACTTGTGTGTAAGCTAAAAGTAAAACTCAAGTGGACTCATATAAGCCAGATAGCTAAAAGGAAGAGCTTAGAATGGAATAAGAGGATCCGATGAAGTTTCCAAGATTTCCACAACTTTCTGCAAACTCGAACCGAATCAATCCATATGCGTGAAGCTCAACCAGAACTGATAGGGGTTATGTACTTGAATAGAATTGAAGATGGAGGTTCAAGGACTTGAATCGAGATTTAGATTAACCGAGGACTTAAACCAAGGGTAAGGGTAATCAAGGACTTGAACCACGTATATATATGACAAAGCACCTGAACCGAGGTGAGAGTAATTGAGGTGTTGAACCATGCTGTAAGGAGTGGTATGCTTGAACCACAATTGCAAATAGCGGTGGACTTGAACCATAGCTAAAGAAAGCAAGGACTTAAGCCAAGGCTATAATACCAAGGTGAGGACTTGAAACACGGCCAATAAGGTAAATTGGGGGAATTGAACCACGAATAGAGGAGAATCGTCTAGAAATAGGATTGGTCGAGCATCATGGGGAGTATCCACAATCCGAGTTTCATCAATAAATCACTCCAGCACAAATGATATCCAACCAGAATTGATGAGTAGCATACACACAAAGAATCAGAGATACTGAAACCAATGGAAATAGGGGGATTATGGACATATAGTTCGAAGAGCAGAGATAATTCCTAGCTGTCGCGACCCGAGAGCACCGCCTAGTCATAACACGGCATACTAGACCTTTGAAGGGGGTCTAATACAAGCCTCATAACATTTATTCATTGCATAGGTAATAGAAATCGTAAAGAATTAAAACTTTTCATTTAAAACCAATTATTCAAGACTCATTTATAAAGCAGTGGAATACTAAGTCTCATATGGCCATCTTAAGACAAACTTTAACAAGATAGGGTGATGGCCCTTTACAATCGAAAATACTAAAATGTCTGTTACAAAAGTCTCAAACATAAAGGAACTAGAACAATAGAATTCCTTGTCCTCGAATACATGAGGACATACCAAATCTTGGAGGAAACTCTATCCAAGCACTTCAACTCTAGCTAGGAACGATCACTTGCCGGAACCTACACTTGTAGTATAAATAGGAGAAACATGAGTTAGCACACAAAATGTACTAAGTATGATGACCATGCAAAAATATGCTAAAAAAGGACATTTTGTTGAAAGTCATGCTTTTATGCCATTTTAGTAAAGCTTCATGATCATTGATACAAGAGGCACAATATAAGTCACAACCAACATACAAAGTCACATAATTCACATTTAGTCAAAATCACATATAAACCTTTACCTTTATCTTAAGCCTCCACCTCAAGTAACCTTCAAGATATACGTTATGCAATGTATGGGTAGTGTCCCATACCACCGCCCACACTAACGCACCACCTTAAGGTTACCAAAATTGAACTTACCATTCATCCTTCTCACCTTTACACAATCAAGCATATAAGACACATAACCATTACATTAATCACATCACCACATTAAGACCAACATCTAAGACAACTCTAAGTCATACTTGTGCAATGTGTAAGTAGCATCCCATACTACTACTCACACTAAGTACTCCTTTGAAGTCACCATAGACAAGGCACCTTTATTCTCAGTAAGACATGACAAGGAAGTAACTCATATATACAATCCAAGTATAGCATGCATCATTTACATTTAAGCATATAAGCATTACGAGTTAACATTCTTCATTTGCTTCATTACCTCAAAATCACATTCATTCATTAGACATTATATCAACATTCTCAAAAAAGTCATAATAAGAACCCATTCATTAACTTCACTACATCATAAGGAGCACACCATGACCTCCCTCAAATGCCTACTTGTGCAATGCATAGATGGCGTCCCATTCAACATCCTACCCTAAGTAGTACATCCTTAAGAAATGATAGTTCATTAGTTTGTGGGGGTAAGACTTAACCGACTTAGAACATGAGAGCTTGACATGGAATCCCGGTGTCACCCTCACCGTATAAGGGATTCATACTTGCCTAAGGTAGGACCATTCATTTTAGCTTAAGTGGATCCACTAGCTATAGACCTATGTGGGCACATAGTTATGGGATAGGGAGATTACTACTAGATACCCCGCCTCAACTCATGGATGGGCATCCATCTCATGAGGTTGCTACTAGATACACTGCCTCAACTCCCCGATGAGTATCCACTTTATTTCATATCCTCTCGGTGCTTAGCATTATTCCCCATGGAGTATTTGACATTCATTCATTAAGGGAAAAGAGATTGCTACTAGATACCCCGCCTCAACTCATGGATGAGTATCCATCTCAAACCCAACATTTGATAAAATGGGATATAGGGATTGTTACTAGACACTTAGCTTCAACTCCCAGATGAGCATCCATCCCAACCCAACATTCATTCATTGGAAAGCTCATAGATTCAAATATGAGAATAGCCTTTCACCTAAGAACCCCTTTATTGTGAGAAAGTCCTTTCACAACAAGTCAATACATTCATTAAAGTACAATATGAGAATAGCCTTCCAAATAGTACTTCACATTCATTAACATTAACAGTAAACTTCATTCATCCATTCATTCATGTGTGTGTGTATGTGAGAATAGCCTTTCACATAATCACCATCATTCACAGGTGTTAATAGAGAGATAACATTCAATCCCAACACATGTAGCTTCTAAACAAGATCATCTTTCATTCCCTTAGATCACACACATGCTTCACATCACATTCATATATACAGCATCATGATAATACTTCAATCCATCAAATTATGCCTTCAAGGCCATGATTACAATGTACATAGTAAGTAAACACCTCTACCTTCCAAGTGGATCAACAAACTAATCACAATTTTATATTCAACATGAAATTAGGTCAACTTGCCCTTTTCAAGGCTATGATGACAAATCCTTAATTCACCAACAATTCTCCACAATTAGACTTAGATAATGATACAAATCAATAATCTAAATCAACCTAAGCATAAATCCATCATCATTCATTCATAATCAACAAACACACTTCATAAGGACAAATTTAGGAATTTAGAGAAGTCATGGGTTCATAGAGTTTTTCATCTTAAATCATCAATCAAACATTAATATAATCATAACTTGTCATTTTAAAACGTTTGATGCAAGAACCCATGAGATTGAGTGAAATCTAGGTTTTTGGTGAAACTTGGAAATCTTGAAAAGATCTTTGAAATTGACTCTAGGGTGAAAGCTAACCCTAAATAAAGGATCACCATACCTTATACTTGAAGAATCCCACAAAATTGAAGAAGAAACACCTTGAAATCCCCACCCTAGCTTGAACTTGACCTTGATCTCCAATGGAGTTTCTAGAGAGAACATCTAGGAGAGAAGGGTTTTGATTTGAGAGATGAAGTCTAAATGGGTGTTTTAATGTTTTAATACTCTTAAAATGCCTAAAAACACTTAAAATAACCGGCCATGCACTTTAACAGACTTGGGGTGAATTTACCAATTCACCCTTCACTTGGCCGAGCCAAAAAAAAAATAGATTGCAGGTCCAATCCATGAGTCACCATCCACGGACCATGGATGGATTGACGGGACCGTACTGTCCCTTCGTGGTTCGGATCAGAGACCCTCCTTTTGGGGTCTGACCTACGAAGGCCATCCACGGGGCGTGGATGGACCTACGGGGAGTGGACCCCTTCTATAGGTCACCCACTTTTGGCCAACTTTCTAGTTTCAAGGGGTCTTGGGGGTTAGACTTGGATTCCTCCTCAAGGACCCTTAGGGTGGTCCAAGGGGAGTCGTACCTTGATGTCTAACACCTAAACACCTCAACCATGGCTTGGGACAACAAGAAACACCATTAAACAGCACACCGAACTAAAATGCACACACGTTAGGGTCTAGTTTCACTAGTTCATTTTTAGGGTCGTTACACTAGCTAAGGTCTAAACTATCAGACTCAGGCCTGCTACATAAGTTTACAGGAAGTTAAGTCGTCTAAAGCGACGTCGGGGAGATTACAAGGCCTAACGACTCCAATATGATGCATGTCTAGGGAAATTACTAGCCTAAGTCTACACTAAGGCCAAACATGCTCCAACAATATTCGCAAATCACAAATAAGGCACACCACAAGGTGAGGATGATCAACAAATACAATCGACATGCTTCAACTGCCCGGAATACCCAAAAAGTAGCCTAAGGCATGTATTCTAGCAATTTAACATGATTAACCACCAATTCAACCTCAAATTCATACAAATCAACAAACAATTACTTAATCATGCTCAGTCTAAGGAGAGAGAAGTCGTAACCTACCTGTAGGCCAACTGCGTGCGCTCCAGATCACGTTGCCGGAGCTTTTACCATTTTATAGCCTCAGAATGCTTCCACTCTATCAAAAATAGAATCACAACTTCAATACAGTCGTTTTGACATAAAAATCGCATTTTTCAGAGATGGACCCAAAATCGGGTCTAAAATGAGATTGTGGGACCTGCACCAGGAATCCTGAAATTGACTTTGTGAAAAGGTTTATTTTACCACCCTGTACTTGTGTCCCAAACAGAACACAATTCGGGGCTCAGAACTGCTCGTAATCAGCTCATGCATTTAAATCACCATTAAAGCAAATAAAGAAGGGAGGACATCAACTAAAAATAAAAAATTACCTCATACGGAGATCCCCCCACCCCGACAGTCCCCGAGCACATCAATGCGTAACCATGCAAATTTTGAGCAATCCAACCTTTGAATCACCCAAAACAGAGCTAAAATAAGAGAGAAATTGTGTTTCGAAAATGAGGGATGAATGTTGATTTTCGTCTTTAAATAATGGCAGATCTGGTCGCTAAAATAACATTTTCTAGTCGCTAGAAGTTTGCACCAAATATCAGATTTGTTTCTATTCTTTTCGAAGTATTTGAATGGACCCTCGGGATTCATTTGGGATCTGATAAAAATAAACCAATTATGCTACCCCACTAAATTTGACAATCCAGATTCAATGGAGTTGTCGGATTTCTGTAAAAAGATGGCTATGATAGAAATACCCCTTTGGGATCTAATAGACCTAAAACTCAACTTTTTCTCCCAAACACCCAAAAATAAAAATTAAGATCTCAAGACTCAAAAAAAAGGTCTTACTAGACCAAACTCACCATTATTGACTAATGGCGCTGACGGAAATATCATACGACAACTAATTCTCCGAATGTTGACCAAAGTCAACTCTAGGCCTTTAAGCTTCCCAACCTCTCGTCTAAGTGCTCAATCTCACACCCGAAGCCTTAGGACCCATACTAAAGGTCCTTCTAGACCAAACTCAACGTTCCTGAGCTAGCAACTTTGACTGAATTTCAATCCGAGCACGTTTACCAAGAATTTTAACCAAGGTCAAATTTAGGCCAAAGCTTAAAAGATAAAACGCCTAATGGCATAAACTTGCGCCGAAAGCCTCAGGATTCAAGCCAACCATTCCGGAGCTGATGGAACCGTCAAAATTCTATTTTGAGGTTGTTTACCAGACTTTTTATCTAAAGTCAACTATTCCTGTTTCAAAAGCTCCAAAAAAGAGGAACGAACATAAAACCCACACGAACGACCAGGCGACCGAACAATTTGTGCCAACAAGTCATAAATGACTTTGGGTCTCTATAGGAACGGTCTAAACGACAAAAAGAAGGCATTAAGGCAAAACTGGCCTGGAGGGTCATTACAAATTATTATTTATTTTTTTATAAAAATATACATAAGAAATTATATTATTAAAACTATGAGTTTACTATTTTGAACTAATAAAAATGTAGAAAAATTAAATAGCTAGAACAAAAAAAACTTAAGAGAATGCTACCTTGTTTATAAAAACCAAAATTAGAAATAAAAGAATATACTTTTCATTAAGGTCTCTATTCTTTCTTAAAACAAATAAAACTTACCCTAAATGTCATTTAATTTTTTGTTGTTTTCAAATAATTTAAAATAAACTTAATAAAATATGATAAAAATAAAATATTTAATTTAGATTTAAAAGAATTATATAGGTAATAAAAAATGGTGTTAAACTTTAGGTTTGGTCAAAAATTAGGAGTTCACATGATGCCCCTCTTTGCTCGAGAACATGAAGAGTTTTCAACCAAAGAAGTTAACAATTGTGCCTAGTTTATGACCTACCATTTATCCAAAATTAGAAAATAGATAAAGAAAATGAATGTGACCGAGCCCTAGCTTTGGGCGGCCTACATATCTCAGGTTATAAGAGAATAAGGTCATGTGTAGTTTAAGTGGGTGTAGAGATGGAAAATGGGTTGGAGAGTCGAGTGTTGTCCTTTCGAGATTCTGGTTTGTGGCTCCTATTATTACATTGAAAATGATAAAACTAAAAAGGAAGAATACAAAATCGTATATGCTCTACTTTTCTTGAATCTCTTCCTTCAAGTCTTCCTTTGGATCTTTAGTTATTACATCGCTTTCTTCTGGCAGGCACCTTAATCTCAAATTAGATCTTGAAGTTAGGATTTGATCAAATTTGAACTTGAAACTTGGATTGAGTTGTTGACAATCCCCCAAATGAACGTTTATCTAATATTTTTAAATGTTTTTTCTTGATTAGAATGTTGTGAAGATGAATCTTGAGATGTTAGGCCGATATATGTCAAGTAGATTCAAACTAGCATGGAGATTAAAATTCTTAAAAGAGTGGAGTTGAAGCTTTATTCCTGAATTGATATCCATAATTTTCTTGAAGAAACCTGCAAATCATCACAAACAAAAGAAATAAACAAAAAAAATTCCCAACTTTTTAGTGGAAAAGTTTTGTGAGTTATTAGCAATTGTGAATCTCCAAAAATAAACTCAAACGAGGATGACTCAGACTAGGAAGTGTTTATCCTAGGAGAAATTATAATAAATGTGTCAGACTAAGAAATGTTTATCCTTAGAGAAAAATAAAAAATAAATGTCTCAGACTAGGAAGAGTTTATCTTAGGAGAAAATAAAAAATAAATGTTTCGGACTAGGAAGAGTTTATCTTAGGAGAAAATAAAAAATAAATGTTTCAGACTAGGAAGTGTTTATCCTAGGAGAAAATAAAAACTAAATGTCTCAGACTAGAAAACGTTTATCCCAGGAGAAAAAATCAAAAATAAATGTCTCCGACTAGGAAGCGTTTATCCTAGGAGAAAAATGAAAAATAAATGTCTCAGACTAGGAAGCGTTTATCCTAGGAGAAAGTAAAAATAAATATCTTAGACTAGGAAGCATTTATCCTACGAGAAAACATGAAAATAAATGTCTCAGACTAAGAAGCATTTATTGTAGGAGAAAATTAAAATAAATGCCTCAGACTAGGAAGTGTTTATCCTAGGAGAAAGTAAAAATAAATGTCTCATACTAGAAAACGTTAATCCTAGGAGGAAAACAAAAAATAACTTTGGGTGTGTTTGGTATGAAGGAAAATGCTTTCCATTGAAAATATTTTCCAAGAACATGTTTTCTTGAGAACAAGTGGATTTCTAACTTATTTTCTCATTTTGTTTGGTGAGTAGAAAATATTTTTAATGTTTGATTGGTGAATGAAAAATATTTTTTCATTTTGGCTTGAGACTAAAAAATACTCTTCAGGAAAATAATTTATGATCCAAAAATCAACTCCGATAATTGATCTAGGACTGACCCCGACACCCAAACTAGGACAAGACTCTGATGACCGTTCCAAAATCCGACCATGAGATTTGACCCACCAATTTCTTTTCAAAAACAATTATTTTTAAAAAAAAAAACTTGGTGGGGTTGGGGCGGTTATAGGGGTGGGGGTGACATAAAAAATAATTTTAAAAAATATTTGAATTTGTTTTTGAAAACCATTTTTTTAAAAAAATATTGATGGGGGAAAGGGGGTGGGGTGGGGTTGGCGTAAATTTTTATTTTATTTTTAATTGAGAGAGTCCTTTGAGAAATCGTGTCAATCAATTTCACGAGTTGAAAGAATTTTGGTTAAGGGCATATGAGAGTTTAGCCCTTTACAAAGAGAAGGTGAAGCGGTAGCATGATGCTAAAATCAGACACTGGAAGTTTCATGTAGGTGATTGTGTGTTTCTTTTCAATTCCCATAGAGACTTTTCCCAGGAAAGTTGAAGTCAAAATGGTTGGGTCATTTAAGGTCTCAAGTGTATTTGATAATGGATAATTTGAGATAAAAAATGTTGATGCATCTAAGTTTTAGGTTAATGGTCAATTCTTTAAGTTGTACTTTTGAGAGGTCCATGATGTGAGTGTGATTGAGGTGATGTAATTCGATAATGCTTGAGGCATGTCCACATCATGCCACGATGTTAACTAAAGAGCTTTTTGGGAGGCAACCCATGTTTTAGTGGTTTTTAAAAAATGTGTATTAAATATGTAAGTGGAATTAAAGTCCTTTAGCTTTGGGAAGTTTGGCGTGATGAAGAACATCTTGGCGATTCGCTCAATGCATTAAGTGAGCACACTCTGGCTCATCATCCTTCTCAACATTTTTCTGACCTTTTATGTTATTTTTTGTCAGGGAACACTCACTCAGCTATTGACCAAAACAGGATTAGCGAGCCCATCCTAGCTTGCACTTCATCCGATTCTAAGTGTAGGCGATCACAATCAAGTATAACCCCAACTAAGAGTTGGAGTCGGTCCCAAATGGAGTGATACGGTAAAGAATTCAATTACTAAGTGAAATAGTGTTCTAATCGTTGTAGGTGTAGACATTTTTGAAACAATAAAGTAAATGGCAAGGGGTTGACAATTAATGTCAAATGGGGGGATTTGAGTGAACGGTTAACAACTACGAACGATCGAGAGTAAACAAGTAGAGGGGAATTCTCGGGAGTGTGATCAATTGAATGCCAATTTCGCTTAATGGGTTATATTTATTTACTAGATGTCGTTGAATCTTAGCAGGTAGGCTAGGCTTTAGGTGTAATGGACATTTATCAATCAACTATCACGAATCATGTTAGTTTCTCAAACCTCGACGAGCCTAACACATCTAAACAGTTCAATACCTCAATTAATCTACTTTTTTCAAGCTAGATTTGTAGGATTAGATTTAGACCCAGTTTCTAAAGCTAAGTCTACAAATACCCAATCACTACAATCATCAATCAATAGTTTTAACTCTAAAACCTCTTTGTCAAGCAAGCTTAGAATGCTAGGCTAGAAATGCATTTGCACCTACAATTCATCACTTAAAACTCAACTACCAATTGAAACCACTTCAAATCAACATTAAAATCAGTAAATACTAATACCCATAAGCTAATTGAAGCATTCAATTACATAATCACACCCCAAGAATGGGGGTTTTAGCCAAACATAATAAAGAGCAAGAAATTATTACCAACTATGTATTCCATTAGCTTGGGCAACAATCCACAAGTCTTCAAAACACTCATATTTAATTCTGAATCAAATAAACCCTAAATCTCTACTCAAAAAGTTAAAGAACAATGTAAGGGATCAAAAACCCAGAACCGGACAATGTGGGAACTCTCCAAAACTTCCAAACTCCTTTTTCTTCTTTTGAAAATTGCATTTATACGTTACTAGATTTTAAACTTTAGAGCCACTCGGTGAAATAAGTCAGGCTTCGCCGACCAAGTCGGCAATGTGCCGAGTGCTTCTTTCCATTGCCTTCTTCGCTCATCTTTTCACTACTTTCCTTATATGACTTTAGGCGATCAACGTCTTCATCGCCGATTCATTCGGTCCTGCACCGAAACACCCATATCCTTGTTGAGTTTGCTTTGTCCATGAGCTAGCCTGCTGTAACTTTTGGTAAGCTGAAGATCCATTCGGCGACTCACCGAGTGGCTTTGGCGATCACCACCCTTGCTTTTCTTTAGACTTTTTAGCTCTGTTTTGCGCGGTAATGTCCTTGCCTTGCTCTTTTCCCTTAATTGCTACAAATTAGTAGTTTAACACCAGTTTAGAGCATAAACATGCATTGAGGACACTAAAACTCTGAATATTAAGCCCTTAATGAGTCGAAATCCCCGACTCATCAAAACACCCAACTTTAACTTTTGCTTGTCCTCAAGTAAAACACAAGATCAATCAGGTCAACAAAAATGTCTACAAATAGTGCTACTCAAGACTCAACATGAATGTACGTGAGATTCAATCCACCCATGCAATGTTCAATTGTATAGTACAAGTTTCAAACTGTGACTAGCCATCATCAAACTAATATCAAGCCCACAGTGCTTGCTTCAAATGCAAATTCAATCTTAACAAAAGTATATGAATTCTCTCACATCAAGAATGATTCCATGATCACACTACGCTCATCAAAATTTCAGAATGAAGGAATCAAAACCAACTCTCACGCTCTCAAAGATAAACACATGCATGATTCTACCCATAGGCTTGCCCGTATTTTCCAATCAACATGACATTAAGCTCAATCAAGATCACAAAGGTCTTTCGAGGCTTGTAACGGGGATGAGTGTAAAGGTATGATCATTTTGGCTTAGTGACTTCTACCTTCATGAAGCATGGCCTACCTTTCACTTTTTCTTTCACTCTTTTTTATTTTCACAATCCACCGTATGTTCTTTTAAGTATCATTCATTAGATACCCCATTTCTTTTATCCATTGTACATGATTTATTCCAACATTCTTTCTTTTTTCAAAAAAAAAAAATTCTTTTGCTTTTCTTCTCTCTTTTTTTTTATATGGAGGGTTTCCTTCTTTTCCAACACAATCCATCAAGGTAAAATGTTTCACTACCTTCTTGACTTTCCTGACATTTCACCACACCTCCAACTTAGGCTTTTGTCCTAGGTGCCATATTAAAAAAACCAATGCTTCATGAAAATTTTAGGTGGGAAGGAAAGAGGTCAAATGTGCTCAAGTTTCATCCAAAGAAAAGGCTAGGCTCAAATAGTGACAAGCTAGGTTCACACTCTCACATGGTGGTCACAATGAGGTATAATGGCAATTTGGTTCACTCTCCAAAATTTGTGCCTAGGATCATTTCTTTCAATCGCCTATAGTATTAAATTGGACCAACGGGGTAAGTTCTCGGCATCACCAAGCACATATTTCAAGACAATCTCACAACACATAGGATTCAACACAATTATCAATCAAGATTCTACAAATTTATCTCCCATGTAACGGTCATCACAAGATTTTATTTCAACTATCAAGTCAGTCACAATGAGATGCTAAGAGTTCACACATGACTTATGCAACTCAAATTTTCCTCATTGGAATTGCACAAACATATTGTTCCATCAAGAGCACTATTCAAGCCATCGGTATTGATCGCAACCGATACGAGAATATGCAAGAGAACAACCACATTCACAAACATCACGAGGTGAATTTTTTAAAATTTGGATCAAAAACCAACATTCATATTGAAAACCAAAAACTAATTCACAAAAATTACGCATTCAGAATAAGCTATAAAAAATTAATCATTCACCAAGGCAGCCCAAAAGTTTATGGGTATATTAATTACTAGTTTAACTTCTGT
Organism: Solanum acaule; assembly: GCA_036250505.1. Classification (NCBI taxonomy): domain Eukaryota; kingdom Viridiplantae; phylum Streptophyta; class Magnoliopsida; order Solanales; family Solanaceae; genus Solanum; species Solanum acaule. Next base: position 9,699 of record JAJOOR010022472.1, on the reverse strand, counting down.
ATTAAAGTGGGTTTAATCATTAAGTGTGGTTTAATTTATGAATTGTAGTTGCAAATGTTGTTCTAATTTGGTGTTGTTGGCTTGCTCGAGAGAACGGTTTTAGAACTAATATTATTGATAAATGATTTATAGGTATTTGGTTGAGTTGGGTTCAGCTCGAGAGAGTGAATTCTGAACCCAATCCTACCCATCTAGCTCGAGAGAGTGGATGAATTAAGGTGTGGGTTGTTCTTCATTGCTATGCTTGTTGATGTTCGAAATAAATCACTTGATTAGGGATAGTTGTTAGAGAGAAAGTTATTTCCCTTATAGTCTAGCCCACCCACTGATTTTTTGCTATTTACTAGTAGTTTCAATCACCCATATATCGATATTTGCCTATTATCAATCACATCCTGAGAATTCCTCACCTTATTGTTTGTGACTGCGTTGTAGTTGATAATTGCAAACTAAAACCCCTCATCTGACATTTATGTCACCCCTTTTGATTTGTTTCATTTCTTTTTCGATAATTTCTATTTCTATATCTAGTTAGATCATATTTGTACTTCTTGATTGAATTTGAACACGTACCACTCCATATGGGATTCGACCCCAACTCACTTGTTGGGTTATATATTGCTTAACGACTGTCTACACTTAGAATTGGAAAAAGTGTATTTGATAGACGTTACTCATATCAATTATCAAAATGGCACTGCTGTCGGGGAGAGGTATTGTTTGAAATTCTCTTATTTAAGTTGAATTGTGATCTTTGTAGTTATAGTTGAATGTACTTATTTTAGTGTTTGGCTTTGTGTTGCTTGTGTTAAACAGAGGAAGATATGAGTGTTAACGAAAGTAATGGTAGCCATGTGGGCCACGAAAACGACATTGGGAACCTCAATGATGTCAATGACCCAAACTTCAATTACCCACTCCAAGTGGGTGGTGTTGGTGCCATTCGTTTACCTCCGGCGGAAGGAAACATGTTTTTCACATATCAAGCATAATGTTTTAGCTCCTACAATTGAAAGGATTATTTGGGGGGGGCTGGCTCATGAGGATCCCCATGAGCATATCAGGAATTTTGTGGATGTTTGTGGACCATTCTCATTTAAGAACATATCTCAATAATTGGTCTGTCTTAGGTTGTTTCATTCTGTTTGATGGGAGAAGCTACTAAATGGTTGGCTGAGTTACCGAGGGACTCTATCACCTCTTGGGAAGAGCTAGCCAAAACATTTCAAGTGCGATTCTTTCCCCCATCAAAGATGATGACTCTAAGGGATGACATCCAAGGTTTCAAGCGCTTGGAAGGTGAGTCAATCCATGAGACATGGCTGAGGTGTAAGAAGTTGGTGCATCAATGTCCAACTCATGGACTACCCGATAATGTGCTGCTGCAACATTTATATTGGAGCCTCGATTCGTTAAACAAAGGAGTAGCTGATCAACACTCACCTAGTAGTATAAGTCAACAACCATATGCAGTGGCATCCCAACTCCTTGATTGCATGATTAAGATTAACGGGGAATGGTAAACTCGTGAAGACCAAGTCTCTCCTCTCACTTTCAAAATTACAAAAGACCAGATCAAAAAAGATCAAGAGAGAGACCAAAACATGGTCAAAATAATGACCCAACTGGATATCTTAGCTAAAAATGGCATGGGTGTTGGTGCAAAGAGTGTTAATGTTGTGGGTGTTGGTGAAGTAAACCCCAATGAAGCAAGGTTTGAAGCGCTATACAATAAGGAAGTGAACTTCCTAGCCAATCAAGGAGGAGTTTATCATGCAAACTACCCAAGATCGGGTGGAAATCAAGGATGAAATAGAGATGAGGGCTGGAGAGACCGTGACAGAGAATGCGATCGCAATGCCACTTGGAAGGAAAGAGAGGGGGAGAAGGAGAGGTATGTTCCTCCCCATGAGTGTCAAAAGCCCAAGGAGTCTGAAGGTGGCAAACAGAAGATATGCTCTCATGCATTCTCAACAAAGTTGAAGGGTCCGACAAAGTGTTGAAAGATATGAAAGAGGATGTCTCGACTCTCAATCAGATGGTGACCTCTCACTCAATCTCTATTAAGCAGCTAGAGACCCAAATGGATAAAAATTCTTCACATTTGAATCCAAGACAACAAGGGGGATTGCCTAGTGACACAATGGCAAACCCCAAAAATGAAGCTTGAATGGGTACTTTTGTCGTGCCACAAAGTTAACTAAGGCGCTTTTTGGGAGGCAACCCAAGTTTTTAATGCTTTAAATTTTGATTTTGAATAACTAGTGTTGATTGTGCAGGTTGAAAAGTGAATTGTGTTTGAAAATCTGCAATATGACAAGCTAATAATCCAGTCGGTAACTCACCGAAGAGGTCAGCGAGTTCGACTTGGACCGTCGTTGAACCCACGAAGCCTGAAGTGGAAGTCTGTAAAACTCGATGGGCTAATTATCTAATCGGCAACTCACCGAATAGGTCGGCAAGCCTAATTTTATTCGCCATTTGAACCCCCAAATTCCTAGGAGGTCTTGTAAAACATGGCGATGAAAAGTACCACTTGCGCATCGCCGAGTGGTTCGGAGTGGACGCCTTACTCCACCGAAGGTACCGCGAACTGAAAGGTTTTAAAGGCCAAACAGTTTGAAATTTCAAAATCTTTCATATTCTCTCATTTCTAACCCCGTGCACTCTCACCCAAACTTTACATATTCTTTATTTTGCTATTTTATTCTCATTTTGTGTGTGATCTCATGCTTGAAATTGGAATACTTTGCCACCTAGCTTTTCAATTTCTCAATTCGGCATATAGGTTGGTTTTCCAAACCCCATACTTTTGTTTAGTGGTTAAGCTCAAATGTAATAGGTAAATATGATGAATTGTGTTGGGTAATTGTTGAATTGTGTTTTATGTGTCGGATTATCCGTAATTTGTGTGAACTTGTGCCTTAATGCTAAAATCGATCGATTCTCATGTTTTGCTTGTTAAATTTGGTCCTAGATTGTTGGGTTGTTGTAATTGTGTATTCGGTCTAGTTGGTTGAAGTCTGACTGACCCCAAATTGTGCCAAATGACATACATTGCCCAATGATGGAGCGTTTGACGTCATTTTTAAGGGAAAAAGTCATCAAATGGCCAATTTTTGCCAAATCAGGGGAAGTCTGAGTACTGAAAAGGCATAGGTCATATGGGTCTAATGCTAATTGCATGGAGTGTGTGTTTTATTTTGAATTTGAGGGCTGTGGGTATTTCGGGAAATGGGGTTGAGAATTGGCATGTTGGGCCGTTTGGCGAGCTTTCGCCGAATGGTTCGGCAGTTAACCAACGTCCCCTTTTGATCACCCTTATTTAATCTTATGGCTTATGTAACTTTTGACGGGAAGTCTGAGCTCGCCGAACTTGCCAAAAGGTTCCTTAGATCACCCTTTCTGTACCCCTAAACCTTAAAATACGCAGTAATATTTGGCGGGCTAGTCTAAGCTCATCGATTGGTGTCGGCAGTTCGCCGAAGGACCCTGAGCATCGCCGACATGCCTTACTTCAGGAAATTTGTAGAGCTGGTCCGTTGGGTGAGCCCGATCAGGCTCGCCTAAGAGACTCAGTGACTGGTTGACTGGTTCGGGGAGTCTTTCTGCAACTTGATTTCACAATTTTCTTGAATTATTTTGAACACTTTTCAATGTGTTTAGCAGATATGGATAGAAAAATTTGGATGAGAGTGGTATGCCTCTACGAAAAAGGGCACGGGGGTATTGTGATTGATGAGGAAGAATCTGCTTCCACCATAAATATCCAGAAAGAACCTCTGAAGGGATGCAAAGGTAAGGGCAAGGTGCCCGTAGTTGAAAGACTGGAGCACAACACCGGCAGTGATGGGGAGTCCTTTGATTCTTAGGCTTCATTCTCTGAGCCTAAGGATGATCAATTACTACAGTCCCAGCGAGCAGAAATTCCTGCAAAAGATTACCAAGATATGTCTAGGATTTCAGAGCCAACCCCTCCTACTGCAGATTCAGTGCCAACTTCAGTACAAATGGTGGTTCTAGCATCACCAGTTCAGGGTCCTCCTCCTCGGTTACTCAACTGGTTAAAGGCCAAGGGGTTGATGAAAATTCTAGAAGAAATGTGGTTGTCCATGGATGGTGTAGTGGACACGTACCCAAATGTGTTGGACACTCTCCGATTCCACAGGTTCGAGATTTTCACCAGGACCCATGGCCCATACATTCCTACATGGGTATGGGAGTACTATACGGCTTATATTGACCTAGTACCAAAGGGAAAGAAGAAGGCCAGTGCCTTCAAACCGATAGAGTATGTGATGGTACGAGGGATGATGGTGAGATGCGGCAGCGATGATATCAATGTTCTGTTTGATAGGGCTGTAGGTTTTGACCACGAGTACTAGAGGATGATTACTTTAGAGACTGTAGATAACCTGAAGGGCTGGCTAGCTCCCGTCATATCTGATACCACCCCATGGTAGATTGAGGTCGCAACATCTATCATGAAGAAGGATCTGAACATAGCAGCTCGATAATGGTTTGGGTTCATCAGCAACTCTATCATGCCATCACAGAATGAGTCCAATCTCCGCCACCCAAAGGTGGCCTATCTCGGATCTCTCATAGCCAGGAAGAGTCTGAACTTGGGGGTTGATTATAGAGTAGGACATGACCATGAGGGCCAAACAGTGCCAGACGTCCCTTCCATTTCCACAACTCATTACAGAGTTATGTCGTCGGGCTAGAGTTCCTCGTGAAGAGAAGAAGGATGTTGAGATTACACCCACATCCTCCACCAACATCTAGCGCATAAAAGTCGAGTTCACACGGGATGAGGCGGTTAGGAGGAGAGCAGCTCTTATGGATACATCCCCAAAGTTTGATATTGATTCTTTACCTGTAGAGGAAGCCTTTCCTACTCCGGCCTCCGGGATGTCAGGTACATCTACTTCCACTCCTACCCAGGCCCCAAGTTCTTCTGCTGCTTCCTAACCCCCTAGAGCAACTACTAGTACCATTGCCTCCACGACTCCTATTACTCAGGCTATACTCCTCAAGATGGGGAACCTAGCCCATTATACAGTTATGCGGGCTTCTGGGTTAGAAGTCGAGGTGATCTGGATGATTGAGAGAGTTATTATTGTTCTGTTAACTCCTCTCAGGGCTTCCATTTATGCCTTCTTAGTGAGACTTGAGGTTTGTGAGAGAGGGCACGGTGTTTATACTCGAGGTTATGACTTTGAAAGTTGATGTTTCTGAGTTGAGGAAGGATGTGGACCAACTGAAGTCCACAAACTTCACTTCGCTATTTGGGACGGTGGAGATCCCTGATGATCCAAGTGCTGAGATTCCAGCTTGTCCTGAGGTACCTCCGGCTACCGTCGGAGATGATATTATAGAGGATGTTGTTGCTGCTGAGTATGAGGTTGAGACCGATGAGGAGTAGCTTAGGGAGCCACATGCGGTTGTTTATGAGGATCTGGCCAACTTAGAGGGTGCCATGTTCGATACAGCCCGACAGGCTTCCTTGAGAGACAACACAATGGTAGGCCCTAGTGGAGCCACAACTGATGCTATACTAGGCACTGATGACCATCCTTAGAGTGTTACCCCGGGCATTGACGCTTCGACATAAGGAGTGACTGAGTAAACATGATCATTGTTTTTCCTCCCTCTCTGTTGCTTTTATTGATTATTTTTGTTTAGTTGCATTTGAGGACAACTACTTTTAAAATCTTTTCCACCTCTATTGTGTGTGATTGTGGCTGTTCTTGTTTGTGAATATTGGAATATTGGAATATTGGGTTTTGTGATCTATCTATGTGTTTTGATCTTTATTCTTGTGGATGTTTTAGCTTGTGGTCCCTTGTTTTCAATGGAAATGATTTTGAACCTAATTTTAAGATCTTTTTCACCTCTATTGTATATGATTGTGGCGGTTCTTGTGCCAATTTGAGTATTGGTTATGATCAATACCGATGACTTGAATAGTGCTCTTAATTGAACGAACTGAATGTGCGGCTACGATGAGGCCAATGAAGTTGCATAGATAATGTGTGAACTTTTAGCATCTCGTTGTGAATAGCCGATTAATGAGTCTCTTGTGATGAACATTGCACACTAGCTAGAAATTGTGGAGTTTTGTTTGATATTGGTGCCAATGCCTTGTGTGATGAGCTTACTTTCAAAATTGTGTGTGATGACACCTAGAATTTTCCCCATTTGTCCCGTTGACTAAGTGATGCAAGCACTTGAAATGATCTTAGGCAACAATTTTGAAAAGCGAAACAATTTAACAATATACCTCTTTTGTGGCCAACCTTGTGAGATGTGTGAACATTTCTTGAACCCTCTTGAGCCTTTTCCTTTTCTTGGACGAAACTTGAGCAATTCTGACCTCTCTTTATTTATTCACCATAACATTGATTAAGTGTGATTTGTTTAAATAGCCAAATTATGCCAAAAGCCTAAGTTGGGGGTGTGGTGAAAAGAGAAGGAAAATCAAGAAGTGTGAGAAAATCCCCCTTGAGCAATGATTTTTAAAAAGATGGAACACCTCCTTGTAAAAAAAATAAAGAGAAAAGAAGAAATCAAAGAAAAAGAACGAAAAAAAGTGAAATAAAGTAGTAGAAGTTGCAAAAGAAAAGGGGTATCCGGTAGTTCATTTGAAGTTGAATAATGGGTTGGATTATGAGCATGAGTAGAATGTTAAAGAAAAGGAAGAAAGTGATGTACAGACCACACTTAATGAAAGTAGCAGCCACTAAGCCTAAATGACCATACACGTACACGCAGCCTCGTTACAAGCCTTGAAAAGACCTTTGTTATCTTGGGTGAGCTGAAACAAATGTTGATTGGAAAATAAGGGCAAATCTATAGGTGAATTCATGCATGTATTCATCTTTGTGAGTGTGAGAGGCATATGTGATTCCGAAACTATAAATCGTTAAAGAACTATGTGTTAATAGGGAATCATCTTTGTTGTGAGGGCATTTGAGTACCTTTGTTGAGCTTGAATTTGCATTTGAAGCAAATACTGTGAACATGAGCATCTTTGATGATGGTGAGTCACAATTTGAATCTTTGAGTACAAAATTGATCATTGCTTGAGTAAATTGAACCTTGTTGTGTGCATTCATGTTGAGTCTTATGCAGCACTATTTGAGATATCCTTTTTGAACTGCTAATATTGAGTTTTACTTGAGGACAAGCAAAAGTTTATGTTGGGGGTGTTGATGAGTCTGAGATTTAGACTCATTTAGGGCTTAGTTTATATAGATTTAGTGTCCTCAAATGCTTAATCTTTTCCATAAATGATGTTAAAGCCTTGATTTTCAGGTATATGAATTCAAGAGAAAAGCAAGGACACTAACAGGTAAGAATGAACAAAACAAACTGAAGAAGCCAAGAAACGTGAGCCTAATGATCGCCAATAGCACTTGGCGAATCGCCTAGTGGCTAGTTTGATCGCCTAAAGTTCCAGTGTGCCAGCCGTGAGGGAAAAAACCAAGTCGGCAATAGAAAAGAGGCAATTGATGTTTAATATCTTGCGTATTCGTAATGAATAACACAACTTCCAATTCAAGTGTCTACGAATCGTGCAATAGTATAGTAACCCAACCAAGGGTGGGGGTCGTGTCCCAAGGGAGCGGTCTTGAGAATTATTTTAGAAATAAAATTTAGTTCTAACTAGTCGTAGCTAAAGACATTAACGATTAAAAACATTGTGAGTCAAAGGGAAGACACAAAAGTTTCAAATATCAATGGCGTTTTGTCACAAGAATAACTAAAACAACAAAAATAACAAGAAATCAAGTATGTGGAAGAGTTCTTGGGGTGTGACCGCAATACATGTTGAGATAAATAGTTGGGTACATGCTTTCGATAGGAAATTGCAAGATAATAGTGACTAGACTAAGCTTTAGATGGAAATAAGTTCCCTCTCGGGCAACTTACCCCATTGTCAAATGCGTTCCTCTCGGACACCAATTTTTCACATAAATACCAGCCTACGCCTTACCCCACTAACTCTCTCGAGCTGATTGTTAGGATATGGGACTAGGGCTCACCCTCTCAGGCTGAAACTCATGTCGACCCACTCCTTAGGCCATCAGTCTAGTGGTCTTGGTTTCGCGACCTTCCTCTTGACAAGTCGAAAACACATGGGTGGCTTTGTATTTGCAACTTCAAACCCATTAAATTAAACCACAACCACTAGGTGAAATATTAAAATAGATCTACCCTATCAGCAAGCAAGACCCAACAATAATGTCAACACATATTTGCTAAATCACACCCAAGAATGGGGTTTTTAGCCACACATCAAGGAATAACAAAATACACCTAATATGATAGTGAAATCAAATGGTTATAATAAATTAAACCTTAATTTAAGCAAAGGCAGAAGAATGGAGAAGACCCACTTCCAACTTGGGGAAGATGAACTCTTTTCTTCAAGTCTTCAACAAAACCCTCTCCAAACTTGAGAGTAAAATAAAAGTACTGAAATTGATACTAAAAATGTAATGCTAAAAACTATTTTTTTTAAAACTAAAACAACTCTCTTAAGCTATAACTCTTTTCTTCAAGAATATGTTTTGCGGAAGATCACTCGGCAACATTAGTAAGAATCGCCGATCAATTCGGCGATTCGCCCTTTGCTGTAGTTCATCACCATCTTGCCTCATCCTTCCACATCGTCGTGCTCTGGGTCATTGGGCGACATAGTACTGCTTCGCGGACCTTCTGGACGATGCGCCGACTACTCCCTTTTTCCGCCGACTTGATCCTTTCCTTCAGGGCTCACCACACTAGAACAAAAGGCGAGGTGAGACTCTTCGGCGATTCGCCAAGTGAACTCGGCGATCCTCATGCCTTCATTTTCTTGCTCTTTTCACCCTTTTCGTTCCTTTTTGCGAAGTAGTGTCCATGCTTTCCTTCAAACTTCAAATACTTGAAGCTTAAAGGTTTTCATCAGATATTGAGATAAAATAAGCATTTGAGGACACAATTTCTATTAAAATATATCCCTAAATGAGTCCATAAATGGACTCATCAACACCCTCAACTTAAACTTTTGTTAGTTCTCAAGAAAACTCAAGTTCAGCTGTTCAAAATGGGTGTCTCAAATAGTGCTACACAAGACTCAATCATGAATGTACACAACAAGACTTCAAACTACTTATGCAAATATTCAACTGTGTACTCAAAGATTCAAGCTGTGACACACCATTACCAAAGATTCTCATATTCACAATAATTTCTACTAATGTATATTCAAGCTCAACAAAAGTATCTAGATGCCCTCACACAAAGAATGATTCCATATTCACACATAGAGGCTACTCAATTTAAGATCAGGAATCAGATGCAATGCTCACACTCAAAAAGGGGAACACAATACATGTTTTCACCCATAGGTTTGCCCTTATTTTCCAATCGACTTTTGGTTCGGCTTACTCAAGATCAAAAAGGTTTTTTCAAGGCTTGTACTGGGGCTAAGTGCAAAGGTATGGTCATTTATGGTCAGTGACTTCTTCATCCTCGTGAGATGTGGTGTTCTCAAAACGTCATTTTTTCTTCCATTATCACTTTTTCTTCTAATGCTTCTAAGTCATCCTTTCATTCATTCTCCATATATTGCTTGGAAACCCAACTCCTTTTGCACCTTTATTCTAAAATTATATATATATATATATATATATATATATATATATA
>JAJOOR010022471.1:0-24168 GCA_036250505.1 Solanum acaule | reverse complement strand
TCCCCATCTTTTCAGATTTATTTATGATTTAGCTTCCGCATCAGTTTATTATCTTTAGTATGCTCATGATCATGCCAGCAGGGTTAGCTTGGGATCACTTGTGGTCCTAGGTCCCGTGTCCGCGTCTCGGGGTTAGCTCGGGGCGTGACAATTTTCTTTTCCATTTTTGCTTTGTTTTAGATTTCCTAGGAAGTTATTTTTGTGTGTTTATGATGGTGAATACAGAACGAATTTGTTTCAAAGAAATCTTGCTCAATTATTTCATAGTCTTGTTGCACTAAAAAAAGAGAAGATTTTTATGGTGAAATATAGAGATTTGGTACTAATATGGTGGCAATGTTAGTGGTTTCATGGAAGAAGAAACATTTGAATGACATGGAGAATTTTATTTGAAATCTAACATGGCATCTAATGTGGCAATGATATGGCATTAATGTGGTGCAAGTGTGATACACTTTCCATTGTGAGAGTGGTACTATACATCACAGGTAGTAAATAAATTCATTTTTTAATAGTAAAGGTGTATAATATATAGGTCGTCATAATAGTTGAAGCGTGTAACTGACTTTTCGGTACAAGTTTGAGGGGGAATTAAAGCCTTTTCCCTTTAATATATATACTATATGTACCTAAAAAAAGAAGAAGAGATATTTTACATATGTGTGCAATGTAGCTTCAATATTAAAGGGGTCTTAAATGACACCTCTACGATAAGGGTGGCTCCGCCACTAGTTGAACATGGATTAGTCATCATACAAATTCATATAACTTATCTGGATTTAACAATTTACATATTATAATTTTTGAACGAAGGAGTTTAACTTAACACTCTTTAAAGGGTCATGAGTGGAATGAAATTTCTCCATCTTTAGTTAGAAATTTTGAATTTGAGAATCTACAAATAAAAAATTATAATGTCTGAATTCAAATTTAACCTAATTAGGACCACAATAAAAAATTGTTCATTTGTAAGTATGCATGCATCTTTTGATCAAAAAAATAAAATAGAAAGTATGCATGCATGTATGGACCCCCTCTTGGAACATTTATTTGTATTTTGTCATCAAGTATTTCGTGACTATATGTTTCGAGTCTTTTGATATATAATTCACTAAAAAACTGACACTTGCTATATGCCGAATTTTATCTTATTTTATTTTATATTTTAAAAAGGAAGAAGAAGAAGTAGCAGCATCATCTGCAATTAGGACATTTTATGTAATTTTTCTCTTTATGGCCATAATTTCTGAGTAAGCATGATCAAAATAGTGAATAGGACAAGCATACCATAGTCTACGTGTGATATTATGTTTTTATAATAGTTCTATCTCATATCATAATTTTTAAGGCTTGTCTTTTAAATTACTGACGATGGTTTGGCAAATCTCTTGAAATGCTTTTGATGATGACAAAGTGACAACATGAACCAGAGTCACATAACACGTACCAAACTTCAAAAGTAAAGAGGCGGGAAGAAGTTCACCCATTCAGATATTAAAAAGGAAAAGTTTGTTGTTCCTAATCAGCAATCCAAGTTAAAAAAAAAAGGAAAATAATAAAAACAGACGAGTCCAACACGAATAAAGAAAAAGGCAAACAATTCTATAAGGAAAAAGATTAGTATTCGAGGAAAACTAATTCCTTTCCTTGTAGAAATTGGTCAAGCTCAAATCAATCTCTATAAAAGGACAAGGCTGAAGATAGAAAAAATTGTCGATAAAATCTTTGTTTCATTGTGTTGTGTCTTTACTTAGGCAAACGTACAAGAACCTGGTTCTTGCACGGGGTGTAAGGTTTCTTCAACTGATATATCACATTATGTAATGAAGTAAAAAATGATACAATTTATTTAAAAATTATAATCATAATTAAAACAATACGATAAATAACAAAATGATATGCAACGACAATCTTCTCTCGTACTTTAATATATAGGAATATTAGAGCACAAAAGTTTTATTCAATACATATTTTAGAAAATTATAACCACAGAAGTATTTAGTAGCATAGTGTCATAGATGACACAAATATACTTTGTGGTCATAATTTCTTAATGCTTTTTCTTAAGCTTTCTCTAAAGCAATATTGCCACCAATGCAATAGTTCTCATTGCAGCTTGTCATGCAACTTCCAAACTTCTCATTATCTGCAGAAATAATATAAAATAATAAAAAGAATTAGTACTTTTCATAAATGAGAAAGAAAAGCTTAAAACATTTAACAGAACTTCAATTAAAATTAAGTTAACCGCGTAAAATATGTCTTTTCATTAATCTATACACATTTGTTTTAATAAACCGTGAAACGCCAGACATTTTCCACTATAAGTTGATACATATAATTAAAGATTAATATGTCATAATTAAGCCTTCTAAGATCATATATAACCTCTCCATGATATCTATTTGGGATGTCAAACTCAAATTGTAACTTTTTTTGCATATCAGTATGAAGAAAAAAAAAAGGCAAGAAGAGGTACCATAGTTGATGAGAAACTTGAAGCAATGACCAAGAGAACATCCAACGTTACAACCACGATTTGCAGGCTCAGTATCAACTGATTCATATGTGATTGTAGTTATATAGCACTTGGCAAGGCACCTAGATAGGCATATCGGCCTTGTATTGCACCTTATTACACAAAATGCTGCACATTTTGGGTCAATGTCTTGTGCCATAGCATTATGCTCTGTCAACACAAACATGGCAAGGAACAACATCAACACAACTTTCAATGCCATTGAGGAATTAGGGTTAATAGTGAGTTATATTATATGACCTTGTTATTTGAGTTGATGTGAAAATGAGGTGAACTATTTATAGAGGAAAACATATATAGATTGTATCTAGATCTAGATAGTTAGTTGTGTGATTTTTTGTGATGGGGGATTCTTGTTCAATTACAGCTTAAAATGTAGATACAGCCCGTAAATATGTAAACTATAGCTAAGAAGCATAATTAAATTTATTATAATGGCTATTTGTAAAAATTCCCCTTTTAAATTTTACCTGTAAATTTGTGTATGGTCAATATATTTTTATGGTACATATATTTCTATTGTATATCTCCAATACATGTGGTAAATAAGATTCAAACAAAAATAAGTTTAGTGGTCCACTCTCTACAAGTGAAAACAAACCCTATTTATACAAATAATTCAATATAATTCAACCATAATATGTGAATTTCATTTATCACTTACAATTTTAGTGGTCCATTCAATGAAAAATATGTTAAATTCGTTGGACGTACTTTATTCATGAAAATAATACATATGAATTACTACGGTAAAATATTTCAAGTAATTTTAGCTAGGAAGGAGTTTATGTGGTATAATAAGCATGAGCTATGAATCAAAGATCATTAATGATATGAAATATCATAATTTTGAATTTTAAGAAATCAAGAATCAACGACAGATTAAAAAAAAAAAGGCATTAAAAATCAAGAATATATCGGTAATGCACTTGTTCAATTCAAAGGGTTTCATTTGAGACTTCTTCATTAAAAAAATACATTGTGTAAATAAGTAAAAAAAAAAACTTTTATATTTATATACTATATATTAAATATTTTTGACTTCATTATATATTTACTTTTTTATATTTTAACTCCCCCATTAAATATTCTACTCTGCCCAACACAAAATAAGATTGATGGTCCATATATATATCCTGTGGAACCAAAATTGATATGAATCAGTTTTCCACTCTCAACAAGTAAAAAAACAAATCAAATATGTGGAAGAGTTCAATTCAACAACAAAAGTTTCAATTTTAGTGGTCCATTCAATGAAAAATATGTTAAACAGGTTAATATTATAGAAACTTACAAAAATTTTACTAGTTTACGAGCTAATTATTTAGATATACTTTAGTTTGTAATATTATAAATATTACTAGATTTTGGTGATTCTAAATACGTCCAGATACATGTATCTCGCGATACATGAGGTCAAAAATATGTGTAATTCGTTCTAGATATACGGTATATAAGTGGATTCGCATATATCTGGGATACATAACAAATCTCGTCAACACCTCCCCCATACCACTTGCCACTCTCCTATGTATCCGTATCCCAGATGCATATAGATACATATATCTAGTATGATTCGTATCTATCTAGGACACATGACTTCTCGCTTGCTTACCTTCCCATCTCACTCGCCTTTCTCCCTATTTTAGTATATCTAGTAGTAAAAATACATGTATTTGATTGATCTTTTTCAATATTTGATAAGATCGACTCTTAATTAGTGGTGAAATACATAATTATTAGAAAGTATGAGTAAAATTAGTATATATGATATGAATGCATGCCTAATAAGATAGTTTTTATGCCTAATTATAAGATAGTTTTCCCTAATGTTATTGAACAAGAACCCATAGAACTATAACTTCTTAACTAGTTTTTTGTATTCTTAATTTATTTATTTTTGTATATTGTACTCTATTTATTCTCTAAGTATGTGTGTTAATTTAGGGTAACTTACAGCAATTTCACTAGTTTAAGAGTTGATTACTTAGATACACGCTAGTTTGTAATGTTACGAATCTTACTAAATTTTGGACACATATATCTGGAACGTCCACATACGTCGAGATACATGTATCTCAGATACATGGGGTCAGAATTAGGTGTAATTTGTTCTAGATACATGTCACGACCCAACCCACCGTGCCGTGCGGGCACCCACTCTAACATCTAAGTAGGAGAACCATCATATCCCCATAGTTAAACATGCAGAAAATTTAAAGAAAACAGATATACTTACAATAATTAAGACGTTATAAATAATATCTTTAGACACACTTTAGTTAAAACTTGTAAAGTAATTTAACAACTCCCGTGGATCTAGTCTAAACAGGTACAAGAGCTACTAAGAGTACAACTGGACAAGATAATTAAAAGGCACAGCTCCCACCACGCGGAAGGAAGGATAGAAACTGCTGGAGAATCTCTTCATCTTCACTTAAGGAAACATCACCAACCTGCATCCAGACTATGTCAAAAAAACATAGCAAGAGTAGTATCAGTACAAACATACGTATTGATAGGCATCATCGGTCAATCCGATGCCCACCGCATAATATAAGAAACCAACTAGCAAGATCATGAATTAGACCACTCGCGTCTTCACCTTTACCCTTTCTTAAAATACCTCCAAATTGCACTAGCACTCTAACTATTAACCACCTTTCAGTCAACCTACTTACTAGGTACTTGATCACAGTCTACCATTCTGACACGTAGAAAAACATTCCCAAATACGACTACAAATATTTCAATTAACCGCTCACGTCATACCCATACTTCCTCATCACACTAACCAACCATGGTCACATAGCACATTAGACCCAGCTTTCTTCCCACTAAACCCAAACTCTTTGCCCAAGGTGAAATCCACCTAAGCATATTCATCACACACACTGCCTCTACTTCCCGCCCTTACAACACACAAACAACTCTTACTATCCATTGCTCGCCCCTTGCACACATTGCCCTTCCACTATACCCGACAAGTCCAACACAAGGAACAATCAAATATAAACCGTCACAACACATACCTATTTAGTGCAACATGTATAAGTCAATACAACCATATACTCACAAGTGCATATCAAGAATATACAACATCAACAACAGTTACAAACAACCTTACGTTTCTCAAGTCACACAATTACACCACATCATTGGTCCTCTCATGGAACCCAAATCCAAACAGTTAGCATACCAAAACGTGATACCTAATCCAATGATTATGTCGAAACGTGGCAATTGATCCCATAATTATGCCGGAACGTGGCAACTGATCCAAGTTAGTTATGCCGGAACGTGGCAACCAATCCATTCAACACATCACAATCGCAATCACAAGTATATTTTCAAGATCATACATTCAAGTCATGATTTCATAGTAACAATCATTCATTTATCTTCTTACAACAAGTGTGATCAATAGTACATCATTCATATACACACAGATATTATAATGAAGCAAGAACAAACATACATCACACAAACATAGAATCACAACCATCACCTACAATGGATTATTCATCAGTACAAATCATGCAACCCTAATTCAACTATAATGAGCCCCAATTCATCTTCTAAGGCTTCTTTCTAGGTTTTAAATCAATAATCATTCGGTGAACGAAGGCCTGCGCATAAATCATATCATCAATACACATATATTACGCAGTAAGCATAGATTTAAACTACTCAATTCATAGAACCTAGCCTACCTGGGTGCCAAGCAGCTGCACGGAGTTTTTGATCTCGATTTCAATTTTTTGGGCTTCGTCACGGTGAATTTGGCCAAGAATCCGCAATATATCACCATCTTCATGCTAGAAATCTTATTCTCCTTCCTTCCCAAGCTTAGAGAAGCTTTTGTGAGGTTTCTACGGTGTTTTACGACTTATTTAGGTATTTTAGAAAGATGGAGAAAATAGGATTTCTCGTAATTTACGATATACCTCGCCTATCCCGCTCTAGTACCAGCTTACCCCGCCCTGGCGCCACCGCCCTAGCGGCATCTGGCCCGCTATGGCGGGACAAGGGCCCAAATTTTCCTGGATTTTGCTTTTCTTGAATAACGACGATTTCGAGTCGTTACAATAGATACCAATTTACCCTTTATTCGTCCCCGAACGACTATTGCACGAACATCGTGCGCCTTATTTTGATTTGATTTTACATTAAAGAATTGGTCCACTACGGAACGACAACAAGTGGTGACTTTTAACTAGTTGATACAAGTAAAGTATTATTCTCAAAGACCAGAAGAAAATTTGAGGCAACACATGAAGGAAACGAACACGCTAATATGACACAGCCTGGCCCGCCAGGGCGGCAGCTCTCCCTTTGAAGCGGGGTCGCTGTGGCGAGGATCTCCCGCTAAGGCGGTAGATCGAGGACCAATTTTTCTCATTTCTCCCTTAAACTCCCAAACTCTCCCAAAATCCTCTCGATCACTCTCCGCCAAATGTCAAAACTCAGGTAATATTCTTGTCCCTTACGCACTTTACTTCCATACTCGATTAACAATTACTGCATGTCGATTAACTTATCAAAAATAACCAATTTTTGGATAGTTATTCGAAAGTAAAAGTAGGTTGTTTATTTTGATAGATAAATGTAACATGGACACTTCCCTTACGTCTCCACGATATTTTGGGCGTAAGTATTTCGTAGAAATTCGATCGAATCGATACCGAAAGGGTTGGGAGAAGTTAAAAAGTCTCTTTGATTAAAACTTGAATTTGAGGGGTATTTAGGGGTTATTTTGCTGAAATAATTGCATATCTAGGTTCTAGGGTAGTTTATATACTCTGATCTGCTGGAATTCTATCGAAAATGAAGGTTTTTGGGACAAAGAGATGACATAACCGCGCCTGTTGTTTGTCCCAAATGAAGGTCGCTTTGGCGGCCTTCATCCCGCTGTGGCGGCCTTCATAATCCTGCCCTGGCGGGATTTTGGCCACTATGGCGGGATATGCCAGACCAGTGGCCTGCATCCCTTAACCCAAAATTTCATTTCTTCTAATTCAACCCTTGCATTGTCTATTTTCATCGTGTACTAACTTAATATTTTTCATCACTTTTGTTGGCTTTTCTAATGGAAGGTCAAAATGAAGAAAACTTACCCTTCATCTGGTTCCCTGATGTTGCGAGTTGGGAAAGGCCTCATGACTACCGCGACATGGTTTTTCGCTGCGAAAGGGGTTTTGTGCTACTTAAGTTAGAGGAGAAGGCGACTGCTTTTTATGCTCGCCTGATGGAATTCGGATGGGCTCCGCTGACTGAGGCTTCCCCAGATGCACGCTCTACTTAGGTGAGGGAGTTCTATGCCATCCTACCTACTGTGGATGGGACGACTCTCACCCCGTCATCCGTATTAGGAAAGTTGACATTCCTCTGAATGCCACTGTCATCAATGAGGCTCTAGAGGTACCGGAGGTCTCGAACACTGGGTATGAGGCCAAGCTGAGAGAGATGGATCTGGAGTGGCTGAGAGATACTCTAGTTGAGTCTGAGCGTCGAGATCAGGTTTACTAGGCTACTGTTGAGGGTATCACTAGCACGAACTGGTCACCTGATCCTAAAAGGTGGCTACACTTGGTGACTAGGAGGATTTGCCCGTCGGGCAACCGTACAGACGTGACCATTTCTCGTGCCTTGGTAGTGGTGTGCGCCATACAGGGTATAGAGCTGAATGTGGGGGCGCAGATTATCTCCGAGTGGAAGATGTTCTACCGGGGTAACAAGAAAGTGTTCTTTCTCCCTGGTCTTATTACTACTCTGTGCAAGCGAGTAGGAGTACCACTTATGGATGCCGACAAGGTACTTCCTATGGATCCCACCCCCACCCTTCTTCACCCTCTTTGGTTAGGACAAGTTCTACTTCTAGGAGCAAGAGGATGAGGACTAGCAAAGCTAGCAGCAGTCAGGCGGCCGCAGGGTCGGACGAGAAGGGAAGCGACGGCACTCGTCCCCCACTTTCCGCGTCACAGGTAGATGAGGACTTGGTAGCGGTGCGGAAGAAGATGGGGTGCCTTATTACTCCCACCATTTTGGTTCCCCCCAGCACTACCCTAAAGCTTGAAATGCTCTGATGCGAGCTACGCCAGGAGAGGAGGAAGAACCTAGTGAGGGACCGTCTGATGATTCGGCTCTGGAAGATAGTGAAGATCATGTTTACCTACATCGCTCCCGGGCAGGAGATTCCCATAGCTGAGAAGGAGGATTACTTCCAGTTTTTGGTTCTAGAGGAGGCCGTGACCGGCTTGGTTCCCCCGAAGGAGTTAGATTCCGACACCAACACCTCTCGGTTGCAGGGTTCTTGAGTTAGATTCCGATACCGACACCCACTGTATAATATAAGAAACCAACTAGCAAGATCATGAATTAAACCACTCACTTCTTTACCTTTACCCTCTCTTAAAATACCTCCAAATTACACTAGCACTCTAACTATTAACCACCTTCCAGTCAACCTACTTACTAGGTACTTGATCATAGCCTAACTATTCTGAGACGTAGAAAAACATTCCCAAATACGACTACAAATATTTCAACTAAACGCTCACGTCATACCCTTACTTCCTTGTCACACTAACCAACCATGGTCACATAGCACATTAAACCCAACTTTCTTCCCACTAAACCCAAACTCTTTGCCTAAGGTGAAATCCACCTAAGCTTATTCAACACAAACGTTGCATCTACTTCCCGCCCTTACAACACACGAACAACCCTTACTATCCATTACTCGCCCCTTGCACATTTTGCCCTTCCATTATACCCGACAAGTCCAACACAAGGAACAATTAAATATAAACCGTCACAACACATACCCATTTAGTGCAACATGTATAAGTTAATACAACCATATACTCACAAGTGCATATCGAGCATATACAACATCAACAACAGTTACAAACAACCTCATGTTTCTTAAGTCACACAATTACACCACATCATTGGTCCTCTCATAGAGCCCAAACCCAAACAGTTAACATATCAGAACGTGGTACTCGATCCAATGATTATGACGAAACGTAGCAACCGATCCCATAATTATGCGAAATGTGGCAACTGATCCAAGTTAGTTATGTCGGAACGTGGAAATCGATCAAAGTTAGTTATGTCGGAACGTGGAAACCGATCCATTCAATACATCACAATCGCAATCAAGAGTATATTTTCAAGATCATACATTCAAGTCATGATTTCATGGAAACCATCATTCATTTATCTCCTTACAACAAGTGTGATCAATTGTACATAATTCATATACACACACGTATCATAATGAAGCAAGAACAAACGTACATTACACAAATATAGAATCACAACCATCACCTACAATGGATTATTCATCAGTACACGTCATGCAACCCTAATTCGACAATACTCAGCACTAATTCTTTCTAGGGTTTAAATCAACAATCATTCGGTGCACGAAGGCTTACGCATAAATCCTACCATCGATTCACATATATTACGCAGTAAGCACAGATTTAAACTACTCAATTCATAAAACCTAGCCTACCTGGGCACCAAGCAGTTGCACGCAGTTTTGATCTCGATTCTGGTTTTCTGGGCTTCGTGACGGTGAATTTGGCCAAGAATCCATAATTTATCACCATCATCACGCTAGAAATCTCCTTCTCCTTCCTTCCCAAGCTTAGAGCAACTTTTGTGAGGTTTTGTAACATCTCACAATATGAAATAACTAAGAAGAAGCTAATAATTGGAAATAGTCATTTTTGAAAATCTGGAAATTTTGTTAAGTTATAATAAGTTGAGTTTTAGCCAACTTCAAATGGTCATAACTTCTAGCTCAGGATGAGTTAGAGGCACTTCCATATATGATAGAAAAGCTCTTGGAATTATATTTCCAACACCGCTGAGTTTGCACGATTCCGAGTTCGTATGAGTGAGTTATGCCCTTTGGAAGTTGAGCTGTTGGAATAAGGAAAGTTCAATCCGGATTTAGGAAAGGTAATTTAGTCTTTTCCTTACATAATTATTCTAATTCGTTTTTAGAAGTTTAATTGGAGTAAAGTCAAATTTTAGTCAATTTAGAAAAGTGAATTTTACGCTAGTGCTTGGAGAAGAGGATAAAAGAGGAGAAAGGAGAAGAACATTCAAGATTCGTCGAATTCATCGAGGTTAGCTTGTGGATTTCGTCGGGGGTGATCCCTACAAGGTATGTGAGATAACATAGCATTGGGTTAGTTCACCCACACACCAACCATGATTCAATTCAGCGACTTTAAGTCTTTGAAAGTTTAGAAATTGAGTTCTTGATGAACATTATTGAAGTTTCGTTTGAATTTCTTGTGGGTTGTGTTGTTGATGGTTCTTGCGATTTGATTCATTTTTTCGGGTGTAATTTTGGTTTGAATCTATCATATATTGAGGGTATAAATGATTCTAAGTGTTTGGGGAAAGAACCATTGAATTTTAAAGGGTTTAGAGGTGAAAAACGAGCAAGAAAAGTCGTCAAACACCTGGGGAAGGGGGTGGGGCGTCGCGCTAGCCAGAGCGCCCCAAAAGGGTCTCTGAAGTTTACCCCTTTGGGAGACGCACCAGCTAGAGCGCCCCAACATGTTCTCTGAAGTTTGAGGGCTGGTGCCCCGCGCCTCTCAGAGCGCCAGGGACGCCAGTTCTCCCCATTCGTTTCTCCCCTTTTAGTACTTGTTCCTTAGCAAAGTACCTATGTTTTCTACTTGATTCCAACACTCTTAGGTACATCTAAACATCATGATATAATCCATAAACATGAGATAATGAAACTTGAATCCATAATTCAATTCAAGGAAAGTTAAGATCAAAGTCAAGAGAAGTAAGAGTCAAGAGAAGTTCTTAGAGTTTTTCAAAAGTCTTTTCCAAATGTTTTAACTTTGTTTTAAGACTTAAAGTTCAAGTTGAGTAAAGTTTGAAGTTCATTTCTTCAAAAGTATATGGGGACTATGTATTCTCAAAGGGTTTAAAATGTTTTCACATTTAAACAAGAAAGGAAACCTCGATTTCCAAAGAGCCTTCGGGCTAGTTTTCAGAAAAGAGTAATTGCTTTCTAAATGAAGCAAGAGAGCAAACTTTGATTTCCAAGATAGCCTTTGAGCAAAGTTTTTGAGCACTAATCTCCAATCACAGAAAGAAGTATGTTTTTAAACATAAGAGCTAATATAATATATTTGGGAGAGTATTGAGCACCGATATGGGGGAGAGTTCAGACAACTCACAGCCTCCACAAACCATGTAGTCATCATGGGTAGAAAAAGGTCATACTTTTTAGATGATTCTTTTGGTGCTTTTTAGCATAGACTAGTGGATCCACTTAGTAGTTCAGGTTCTATACCCTCGGCAAGGTATAGGACGGCCCTAACAGTGTGAGGCAAAATGTTGTATTATCACAATAGCTCTTAAGTGATGGTTGTCGGTTAGAGAAACTCCCACAAAAGTAATTGTATTCTTATATACTCAGTTTATTATATTTTTACATACATTTCAAAGTTATATGTATCTTTGCATACACACAGAGTTGACATCATGTTTTAAACATATTTTATTTTTATTGCACTTGTTCTAAACTGCTTTATATTGAAATGAGTTCAGTTATGTTGAGTTGAGTTGAGCCAGGTAAGTTCTTCAGATTTCTTTCAATCCTATATTGTGTTTAGCATTCCAACTCGCATACTCGTACATTCAATGTACATCTAGTTGGCATGCATCTTATTATGATGCAGACACAGGTAACTAGGATCGGTATCCAGCGTATCGTTGAGCCAGTGAGCATTCCAGAGTCAGTTGGTGAGCCTCATTGCATTCCGGTGGACTCCTTTTATTGTTTTCAGTTACTTTGTTAGTTCATTAAGATGTCGTGGAGTTTGTCCCGACATCCATCTCAGTTGTTTTAGAGGCTTCATAGACAGTCAGATGTTAGTTCTTTAGTCTTTTCATTGACTTTAGCATTTGATATGTTAAGACTTGAATTGTCATTTTAGCCAAGTCAAATATTTGACTTTTAAGCATTCTCAGTGTTTTATTATTCCAGTGAGTATAGTGCTTTTGATCTTTATAAATATGCATAGAGTCTAAACTATGACATGTGTCTCCAATCCAAGCTAGAACTTGGGGAAAATGGAGAGAAGAGAAATGGAGAGGAGCCGGATCCCTAATACATAATACATTTATGTTTTCATCTTATGTATTGTTCCTTTCTTAGAAATTATTTATCACAGATATCTCGTGAAGTATCAACATACTTGAAAAAATAAAAACGTGAAGAAATCATGAGGATTTAATATATAGTAATAATAGTATATATTATACATAAAAAAAAGGATATTTTACTTATACAATATAGTTTCAAATGACACCACTAGGATAAGGATAGGGTGGCTCCACCTTCGTCAAACATAAAAAAAAAATTGTCACACAACTTATTTAGATTTTATAATTTATACAGTGTAATTTTTTTAATAAAGAAATTTAAATTAACACTTTTTAGACGAGGGTAATTCTTCCATGGGTAAAACGAGGATTTTTATTTTTTCAATATTTAATTAAGTTATAAATAAGATAATTAGTAGTAGAAGGTAACTTGAAAGGAAGGTCTTTGACACTATGCTAATTGCTATGTAGATCAGAAGAGATATTAGAGAGTGTTTCCTTCTTAAATGGATTTTACGTGCGATATTATTAATTTGAGCTTCAATATTTTTCTCAGATATCAAGTAATAAAAAAAAAACGTTGTCATTTTTTTTTTCAGAATTAATATTATATATCCTAAGAAAGGATAGTTATTTGAACTTCGTGAAATTAATTACTTTTTAAGAAAAAAAAATTAAAAAAAATTGTGTGTTTACTCAAACTAAGACAGTTAAATTAGAACAGAAATTAATATTTACTCTAAAAAGAATTGGATGCCAAACTACATAAATTTGAATAGCTTAAAATGTTTTTTTTTTTTTTAATCTAAGCTCTTCATTTTTTTATCTATTAGCTCACATATTTAACACATGTTCCACAAAATAGGACCACAAAAAATGAAACTTTATTGTAAATTTACAAGTATGCATCACTTTTGTATTTATCATACTATATATGTATTGTCTCTCCTTAGAAAACATTTATTTGTATTTTGTCATTACATGTTCAACATAAATTTCACTAAAAATTGAAGATTTATGAGTGAACTATTTTATTCCCTCAATTAAAATACTCCTCTCTTTTTTATTTTAAAATTAGAGGTACGGGAAGAAGATTATAAAGTGGTAAAATTATTGAATTTTTACTAATACGGTGAAAGTTTAAGTAGCCAATCAATAGGGTTACTAAAACTTTGTCAGTTTTTGTAGTGATATTTTGGGGTAGTATTTAATTTTGGGAAAATTATGGAACAAGGCAAAAATGTCAACATATTTATGAAAAACAAATATAATTTTTTTAAAAAAATTACAAAATGTCACTATATGTTATTTTTATAGCAAATTATCTCCTACTTAAATTTGTGTCCTATTATCTTTAAGAACTTTAGTCCTACGTACGTAACAACATTAATTAGTTAATTATTAAAGTGTTTATTTAGATACTAAAGAATAATTTTAGACATAAAATTCCTAAATAGATATATAAATAACACCAAACATATAAATCAAAACATTTAACATAATTATTTTCAACGATGGCTTAAATTAAAAGAGTCACACACATAAAATCCACATGATACAGAGCAATGAAAATAGGAAATACTGAAAAACAATGAAATTGGCATTCATATTCATATGATATATGATATGATATGATATATGATGATGCTTAGATCTTCTTGAATTTCACAAGACAATTTCTTGGAGGTTCGATTTTACTCTCTGAATTAACTTGCTCCACCCTGCATCATATAATAGTAGCTATTAAATCTCTGAATCAGTTTTTTACGTAACATAGTTAAGACTACAAGGTTAGTTAAGGGTGTACACAAGTTGGTTTTTTCAAAAAAATTATCCAACCAAATGTGGAAAAATATAAGAAACATTTTCCAGATAATATTTTCCTCCATATTCTACATATCATCATTTGTTTAAGATCAAAAGAATCAAAAATATTCTTTATTTTCTTAAATTCCGTATCAAATCAAAATCAGACAAACAAATTAAAACGAAAAGAACGGTAAGGATCAATACCTGTAGTTAAGAAGAAAGTAATGTAGAATTACAGAAACCTCAAGCCTAGCCAAATTGGCTCCTGGACACATTTTGGGGCCAACTCCAAAGGGAAGAAAGGTGGCTGGCTTGGTTTTAAGATCCTATATAATTTGTCACATGATAATTAGTTTACAATATCGTATAATTAATACATATATAAGTTATGCAAGATAAAAAATTACATACTTGAATAACTAAATCTTACATAACAACTACTGTATAATATTGCTAACAAATGCATAACTTTAACCAGCAACCAAATGACTCGTAAGTAGAGATATGTCACTTACATCCCATCTAGAAGGATTAAATTCCTTAGGTCTCACATAAGTATGAGGATCCATATGATAATTCCATGAAAATGACAAAAACTTCCACCCCTTAGGTATGGTATACCCTGCATAAAATTTATAATAAACTTTTTAATACTCATGAAATTGAGTAACTATCTGAAAAATCAAATTGAAGTTAAATAGAGACACTAACCATTTATGTTAATAGTAGTTCTTGCCTCCCTAAAGAATATTGTTTTGGCAGTAGCAATACGCAATGATTCATTAATTACCTTTCAAATTTGAAAAAAAAAAAAAAAGATGGTATATAAGAATATTTAATGCATGATAGTCCAAAAATAAAATTTAAAAAATATTTAAATCTTACATTACTAAGATACTTCATCTCTTTAATTTCATGGAAATTAAGGCCTTCATTTGGTGATGTTCTTCTCTTTACAATATCCTCTTGTTCCTCCTACAAAGACACGATTTGTCATCAACTGATATTTATATCTTTCAAGTAGGAAACTAAATAAGTAGATACACCATTCTACGTGATATAATATGCCACATGGGACATAGAATGGTCATGTAGGATGGATGATAGACATACGCATGTCTACATGTTTAACAGGCGTAAATACAAACTGAAGCTAAGTTAAGAGGCACGTTTATGTATTATACGATAAATGAAAGTAGTGATGATGAGTAGGTATACTTTAGCTTTGTCCAAGAAGTGAGGATGTTTTTCCAAATACATAATTGCAGTTGATGCTACCAAACCAACAGATTCAAAACCAGCAAATGTATAAGAAACAAGCATTGCAATGATCTTCTCATCATTGAAACCTCCATCACCATCTTGAGTGTTTAACATCATATCTAGTAAAATGTTAGACTTTTCTCTTGTTTTGTTTTTCCCAATCATCACTTTTCTTTCATCTAAAATATATTGATATATCTTAGCCATTGCTCTTCTAGCCTGAAAAAATTAAAAGAGATAATACATAATCAATTATCTCTTAAATTTGTCAGATTAAACATCTGAACACATGATAAAATGATTCAATTAGACATTTTTCGGTTCAAATTTTGGAAAAACTTTTGTGCATATCCTAATTAAAATATGTCACTTTCTTAGGTTAACAAAAATCGTAAAATCTCAACCATGTTTCAATTGATGACGATTAAATAAATAAAGTGACATATTTTATTATGTGAATTACCTAATAGACAGTACTTGAGAAAAGTTTTTCAAAAATTTGAACTTGAAGTGTTCTTTTTAGACACTTTACCATGTGATCAAGTTCCGAACTGGAGCAAAACTTAATTCGAGTGTCTAGATGAAATTTACCTTCAATCCCCTATTGTAAGCTGATCCTGGTATATTAAATGGCAAGCCATGACAACCATGAAAAAGATAAATAGTCTCTTCAAATAGAACATTAACCATATCATTATCAACTCCATCACCTATAAGAATTCTCATTAACACATCAAATGCTGGCCTTTTAATTGCTAAAAGGACATCAATTGGTTCTTCCATGTCAACCAATTTCTCAAATGATTTTTTCACAATTTCTTTTGCAAAAACAAAGTAATTTGATAATAATGATATGTCACTTTTTATTAATGTTGTCATTCTATGTAGACTCTTGCTTTCTTCTCTTGTAAATCCACCAACTTGAGCTTGTCCTAATATTTTTAAGATATAGTTTGGCATACCTCTATCATAATTTTCATCATCCATAAATATTTTCCTACTTATTTCAACTTTTGTCATGATAATACTTGGCTTTCCAAACATGAACGTCTTGTACATCCCACCCTCTCCAAACCTAAAAAAAAACATTCGTTAGAACATTCAAAATAGTCTCTATATATGCATATATATAGATCGTTAAAAGTTAATATTTTTAGTCTCCAATCCGTAATTATGTAGAAGAATTAATTAGTTGAGAAACTTTACCTAGTAACAAAGTAGGTAAAAAATGAGCCAAGATTACCATCTTTGAAACTTTGTAAGAAAAAAAGCATGTTCCCTACTAATGGCCAGCCCATGTCACCTGGAGGCAAGTTAAATTTCTTTGGACTAAATTTGATTGTAAAAAACCATCCATTTGCTCTCTTTAGAACACTAATTAGGGTTAAAATTCCTATTGTTAAACTTGTGTATAATAACACTAAGTTGTACTCCATTTTTGCTTTTTTGTGAACACAATAATAATAATGTGAGTTTGTTTATAATATATATAGACTTTCAGGTCTCTATACAAATATACACCCACCACTTTATATTCTTATTGGATCAGGTGTCATGTCGGTACAAATATATTATTATTGGATCGATACTATGTTGATACATATATAGTTTTATTTGTGTATGGACTGAGATGACATGTTAAAATGTTATGTTGTAGGTGATGATTAGGAATTTCTGAAAATTCGAGCTATTTTATAACGATGGTTATATTTATTTGCTAAGTTGGGTTACTTGTTCACATGTCGTATAATGGGAATGTGTAAGTTTAGTAGTCTGGTGTTTGGTGAAATATTATGTGATAGAAGAGTTAGGTTATGATCTAATGTGAGTGGATTTGGCAGCGGAAGGAATGGATGTATGGGGACCTAATTCTATATTTTAGATGTACGTTTCTTTGGAAATAGTCTAAACAGGTACAAGAACTACTAAGAAGATATAATGTATGAAAGAAAATATGACACAACTCCCACCATAAGGGAAGAGGAGTACGTAGAAGTTGTCGGAGATCATCATCGTTTTCACCTATGAAACATTACTGAATCCTGCAACCAGATTATGCCAAGTGAAATAGCAAAAGTAGTATCATTACAAACAACATGTACTGGTAGCTAGGCCCTATCAGTCTATCCGAATCCACCACATAATATCATGTAAAATACATGTAAGACACCACATATGACACAAAATTGTCATGTAGAACACCACGTAAAACGACAAATATGTCTATTTATTCAATTTTATACAAGTTATTCAATACTAATATGATTATAGTACCAACATGCATTGTACTGAAAAATAATATTTAGCCTTCCTTTTAAATAGGTCTTACATGATACAAATTTGAATTTAATGTAGATATGGATATCAAATTGAAAACCCAAAAAAGGAAATTTCATTAAGTGGACCCTTCTGCATATGCCTTAACATAGACATTTTTGTCTTCATCTTATAAATCCCGTGATGAATAAACCTACTTGGCGGGTTGACGTTAGTCCGGATAAATTCAAATTTAATAATTTTGTCGTGTATCCCAAATTTATTTTTTGACGCCGAAGTTCAAGAAATTTTCGGGACTCCACGTGAGGTGCATCTAAATAACGACGGGTCGTGTCGTTACACTATATTTCATTTACAATATCTTTTATGTAGGTTCTAATTATATACAAATTTATTTGAAATAAAATTAAAAAATTTATATTCAAATTTACCGTCAAACTTAAAATTAAAGGTCAACCCTTTAAATAGATATCTCGTGACTAAACCTAGCACTTTTGGTGTTTTAATTTTGGATCTATAATTTTAAAAAATTTAACTGTTTACAATGATAAGAACCTAAATATCGAATCGGTAAAATTTGTATTGTAAATTCACTTTTTCATAATAATATACTCATTATCTCAAAATTCTGAATACATACGTAAAAGAGAGTATAATATTATTTTTAAAATATAACCATCGAACATAAATAAAACGTGTTATTCGTTTGAGGTGCTACAGTGGGGTGCGAACCATGTGTACAATAATAAAATGTGTACTAGAAGATTCAAGTAACAATAAAATAAGATGAAAACAAAAATGTACTAGGTATCAGTTCACTTCAATAATAAAATTTTCAAATTTCTTTAACTTTTTTTTTAAAAAATAAATAAATATATATTGTAAAATAGAAATGTATACTCCTACCTTGATTTATGTGACATTTTTCAATTATCGAGAAATAATAATTTGAGTAGTTGTGGAATTTAATACATTGAATTAGATCAACTCAATATTTTAAAATTGAAATTTAAATTGATATTCAAGAACTATACGAAAAATATTATAAGTTGTAATTCTTCTCATGTCAATATTCTAAAAAACAAACAAATACATTTTATAATGTTGTCAAAGTCTCAAAGTTCATATAGCTTGAATCTCGAGAAGAAAAAAGTGTCACATAAATTGAGATGAAAGAAGTATTATTTTATAATTTTATATAAGGAAAAGAAGTAAATATATCCCTCGCACTTAGCAATTTCGAATGAATATACCCCTTATTAAATATACGCTCATATGCTTGCAAAAGAATATTTTTGTTCGGTTTCTATCAATATAGTGCATCTCTTAT
Source organism: Solanum acaule (assembly GCA_036250505.1). Classification (NCBI taxonomy): domain Eukaryota; kingdom Viridiplantae; phylum Streptophyta; class Magnoliopsida; order Solanales; family Solanaceae; genus Solanum; species Solanum acaule. Next base: position 4,795 of record JAJOOR010022471.1, on the reverse strand, counting down.
TAGCCCGTAAAAAATAAAGAGTTTGATTGCATCATAGTTGATCAATAAATCTAGCCTTTCAATATCTTTTTTATGAAATAAATATGTATCATAACTTCTTTTCCATCAATTCACGAGCAAATTACTCTCAATAAATTAAAGTATATAAAAAGCATTGTTGTGCGGTTAAAAAGAAAAAAAATAAGTTAGCAGTCTTGGTCCGACGGATGATCCTTAAAAATTTATGGTGACAATTAATTTTGGGACTTAAGAATTGATATTAAAGGTCTCAGTCCTAATTGATGGGTGAGCCTTCATTTCTAGGTCCGCTCGGTACTAAGTGATACTCCCAACTGAATTTATATTGGTAAACTGAATAGCTCAATAATATAATACTGATAAATTGAGACTAAAATGATAGACATTTTGTTTGGAAGCGTCTTTAAATATGTGGAACTGAATGTAAAACTACTCATCGTGATTTCTATACTCTCAATAGAACGTGCATATTTAATTATCATGGGTAAAACGACATGGATTTTTCCTATTATGAGGGCTCATGAAAATAACTATATAAATATATTGAGTTATAGGTAAAAACATGTAATCAAATACTATTCATGAAGAAGAACTGAAATATAATGAAAATCATGTTTTTCATATGAACTCTAAATTCTATAGAAATCATTAACTGAAAAAATAAATTTACTTTGGAACACAATGGGTGAAAGGATATCCATTGATGAAATTTCACATACCCGAAAAGAAAACACTTGATGAAATTCTTGAACTGAAGCTTGTGGATGAAGAATTAGTGTCTTACTTGAGAGAACTTAGAACGTAATTATTATGATATTTGTAAGTGTTAGGATTGAATGAGGATGTTTAGTCGACTAAATTCTTTCTTACTCCCACTTAGGATAGAATAAAACATTGTGGTTTAGGAGTTAAAAAGGTGGGAAAGGATCAAAACAATCTTGACTAAAAAGTTGTCGGAATATTTCACGAGGGTCATCTACGGGCCATGGTTTAATTTACAAGTCGTATATCCCATATGTGGAATTCAGGATGTAATTTTAAGTCTCTGAATTTTATTCCACGAGCTCAACCTACGATCCGTAGATTGATTTACGACCAGTAGATTGGGTAAGTGAAAATCAGGGCTAAAAATCAAGTTTCAGGTCTTTGTTTCACGAATTCAATCTACCGTCCGTAGATTGATTCACGAGCCGTAGATTGGACCCATAAAACTCAGGTCCTTAGATTGGACCCATAAAACTTAGGTCCTAATCTCATCTGAGAGTGTCTTTGATAAAACGATCATACTTTTTACTTCAAACTCGGATTAACAGACGGTTAGTGGTATCAGAAAGAGGACTATCATATCTTTAATTTGGTTGTTCATGAGCCACCTAACTCTTATATTATAAGCGATATGATCGTTTGAAGTTGACTCTTGCACAAACTTGTAACGGTCCAACCCGCTAGTGATATTGTCCGGTCTGGGCCTAGGCTCGCTCGACTTTAAAACACATCACTAGTTTGTAAGATATGTTTACTTCTTTACCCAACATCTCATGCTTTTTGCTAATGTGGAACTTATTATCTTAAGTTGGGGTGTCACATACACCTCCTCTATGGGCTCAGTGTCCTCGTTGAGGTTTGTCCCACCGCATGAGATTTGACTAAACTCAACACTGAGGTTTGCCTCGCCTTATTGGGATTTGCCTAAACTCAGTGGAACTCTGTACCACATCGACAAGGTTGACACAAGAGTAGTTTAGATACCATTTATAACGGCATAGCCCGCTAGTGATATTGTCCACTTTGGATCTAGGCTCTCACGACTTTAAAACTCGTCGCTAGTTGGTAATGTATGCTTACTTATATACCCAACATCTCTCTTATGTTTTGTCGATATAGGACTTCTTATCTCAAATTGAAATGTCACACGTTGATTGCTTACTACTTGATACTACTCATAACGACGTCGAAACTAAGAACATCGTTGATAATGCTAGATGTTTTCTTTGTCATTGTTCCAAATTTCTTGTCCAGTGTGGTAAATAACACTCCTTATATTGCCATGCTATTTGTATTTTTGCAATAAATAAGAGCGGCTCAAATAAAATTGATAGCATGAAACCAAACATTAATTATAAGATATTTTCATGCGACATGAAAGTCAAAAAAGTTTATTGAGAAATAATATAATTAATATTTCTCCTTAGTAGTCCTTAATCATTGATTTTCTGGTTGATTTTACAGATAATGAAAAGTTTGGAAATTGCATAACAAGTAACAGTGAGAACTATTGCATTGACAACATTGCTCTAGAGAAAGTTTAAGAACAAATTCTAATAAATAAGTAAAATTATTACCACAAATTATGTGTTTATGACATTATTATGTACTAAACAATTTTGTGGTTGTAATTTTCTAAGTTAATTGTTGTGTATTAGATAAAACTCTAGTGCTTCCTACTAAAGCACTAAGAGAAGTTACCAAGTGTAGTTTCAACAAAAAGGTCTCAAATGACACTTCGGACAAGGGTGGTTCTATCACGGATTAATCTCTATCACATAAATTCACAAAATTTATCTAGAATAAAATATAAATTTAAAAAAAATAGTTTTATGTTATATGTTACCTCTATAAACAAATGACACTTTGAACAAGGGTGTTTTTATTACTAGTTAATCTCTATCACATAAATTCACACTTTTTTTAGATCTGAATATATTTAAACTAAAAAAAATATTATGCTATATGTTACCTCTATAAACAAATGACACTTTAAACAAGGATAGATAGTTCTGACATTAATTAATATTCATCACACAAATTAGAGAAAAAGATCTTGAGTTGTATGCTCTTAATTAGTCTAATCAATCATTCGATTGAAAGGGTGAAACTATAGAGAATATATTTCAATTGGACAAAGAAAAATAATGAATAGAACAACAAGAGTAAAATACTCAAAAATAAATGAGTATCCTAAAATTAATTTTTTTTTAAATCAAAAAATTAATTCACTTTCAAAAAATTTCAACTATGCCACCTAAATTATCTTCTTTCCCAATCAAACAAAAGAGAAATTGCGATAGTAAGGCAAAACAGCTTGTTGAAAAATCTGAGATGGAAGAATGAGCTCTTTGAAAATGGATTCCACTATGAATTCCACATGTCTATTGTGTTTTCTTCTTTTCTCTACTTATCTGAGCTATGGGGTCGCGTCAAGTTCATCTGCGACCACTACGATGCATACTAACAATTGGGCTGTTTTGGTCTGCACTTCTCGTTTCTGGTAATCTTTTTCCCATAAAGAAACATGGGTTTTGCTGCGTTTTTAGCAATTTATTGATAGATGTATGGTGGGTTTTGGCTGGAAGGGAAATCTGAGTAAGGGAACTTGAAGAACCCTCGTAAAATAGGAACTTTGAATTCAGTTTATTGAAGTAATTTTGATTTTAATCTTATAATGCTTTGTAAGTTTTACTATGAAATCTGAATTTCTATTGTGTTTGCTTATGTTCAATTGGATCGCGTCAAGTTCATTTGCTATCACTAGGATGCATATTAGAGCCCTTTTGGTGCTATTTTGGTTACAATGCTCCTTAAAAAGTTGGTGATTGTAGAAAGATTAGATTTTTGCTTTGTAAACAGATTCCCTGTCCTTTTTAGATGTGCATTCAAGCAACATTATATCTTAGCCAAACTTCAGTCACACCATGGGTGGTTCATTCCATTTAGGAGAAACCTCAATGATTGGGAAATGGGTTGATGTTTTTTTGCTTTTGATGAATCAGCTAACCCCTCTCCCTCCTCTGATTTCTCAACGTGATTCCATCATCTGGAAACACTATCATAATGGAATCCCTCTCTGAATAGCTGTTATGCAGCCTTAACCAACCCTTCCCCATCCATGTCTCCTTGGAAGATTTTTTGGAAGAATCTGTCTCCATACAAAATCATATGTTTCTCTTGGATCGGAGCTCATGGAAGATGCCTCACTATAACCTTCAAAAGAGAGGCAGATGCTATCTTTGTGAAAAGGAGGTGGAAGAAGTGAATCACCTCTTCTTACTTTGCAAATTTACCCAACAGATTTGGCATCTCTTTTTAATCACTTTGGCTTGGCCCAAAAACACCTTGGACTTCTTGTTATCTTGGCATAAACTGGATTTATACAAATCGTTCAGGAGCATTTAGAAGACAATTCCCATGGTAATTTTGTGGGTCATATGGCGACAGTGGAATGATAGAGTATCTGAAAACAAGAAGAAATACATGATTAATCTTAAGCTTAAGTGTCTATCCTTGCTTAGTTTGGTTCAACAAAGCTCCAAGTTATATTTTAGATCCGGAGACAATTGTTGGCTTTCTTAGCTCCTTACCACATTGTAAAGTTCACGTTTGGATGTACTTTTCATCAGAACTTCCTTAATGCTATTTTTTTGCTATACATCAATAAAATACTTACTTTACCGATCCAGAAAAAAGAACTTTTTTTTTTTCATTAAGAAGGCTCTATGTCTGCAAGACTCTTGACTTATTTGTTTTTACTCTTCAGGTTTAACTACAGACACATGGCTAACACTTTGTCTTTATACAGGTGGGAATTTTGCTTTTTAAGCACCATTATGATCATCATAGATTATCTTTGTTTTCCTTGTGTGTTTTCCATTTCTGAGATTCATTAACTGTACTCTAATATATTTTCTATTTGTTTGTTGGAATTAGAACCGTAAAACGATTAGGCATACCTGATGAAAGAATTATTCTGATGTTGGCTGATGATATGGCTTGCAATACT